>VZRR01008602.1:345264-390261 GCA_013398015.1 Oreocharis arfaki
CTCGTGTCCTCACCGGTGTCCATGGGTGCCCCGCGGCCGGCGGGAGGTGAAGAGTGCCAGTGACACTCGTCCGTAGTATGGATGCGGTTTCAATCTGCACATGCTCGCTCCCGACAGCCAGCCTGCCCCGCCACCTTCCCTTAACTCTTTCCGCACTGCCTCGCACTGCCTCCCCCGCCCCGCGGCGCCGGCCCCGCGCCCTCCCGCCGGCCTGCAGCCTGCTCCCTCGGCCCGCAGGCGGGGGGCCGGCCCGGCGCGCTCTCCCGGGGCTATCGCTGGGCACAGAGCCTGAATGCGGCGGAGAAGCCTCAGGGGAGGGACCTGCCTCCCCTGCAGAACCGGACCCTGCCGGTGTGGGCCGGTGTGTGCTCAGGTGAGTGTCGGAGCACCCTGCCCTAAAAGCTCCCCAAACGCCTGGAGTGTTTGCTCCGGCCGGGAACACGATGTGGCACAGAGCGCCTTGGCTGGTGAACCTGCAGTACGAGTTCTTCATATTTACTGCTCCAGAGAAATCCGTAACAAAAACAAATAAACACACGCACCCCATCAGCTGAGGGATGTAACCCCCATGCGCCTGTTGTTGGATCTGGACTCTGACAGGACATCCCTGCAGTGCAGGAAATCAAACACAGCTATCAAAGGAAGTATTTGTCTGCAGCTTCAGTATTAAAACAGGGAAACATAATCTCTGCAAAATGTGTTTTTCCACCCAGAAGGATCTCTCCAGATTCAGAAAACTGCCCGAAGAAGAAAAGTAAGAAAATAAATCTGACACACAGGTAGTAAAAATAAATCAAAATCCTTTCCCTGGCTACATTAACTCTCTGGCAGCACAAAAACACAAGAAAAAAATTCCTTTCTTTGGCATTAGAAATCAGGAGATTGCAGTCCTGAACCAGGGGTTGAAAGCAAACAAATTCCCCCCTGTACCTCTGGCTTCCCTCTGAAAAAATGGAGGTGACAGCAGCTCTCTGCAGTTAGGTGTAGCTGGCTAGAGCCTCTGAAGTGCTTTATAGTCTTCAGACGAAAGTGAGCGAGGTTTTTAGTTCTGCCCATTTCCAGAGGGAGACATTAACATATTCTGGGATAAAATGGTAACCTGAAGTGACACGAACGCAGAAATGGCAATTGATCTTGAGCCCAGAGACCTGTCTTTAACCAGCACCCTGCTTTTGCTAATGAGTTACTGACTTAGGGCTCTTGTCTGATCTTCCCAGACCTCTGATGCAGTCCACATTTTCTTTCTCACAGGCACAAGGATTCCTGATCTTTCCTACCTTCTGTAGTACCAGAAATGATGAGCTAATGTTTTTAGCAGAATAAGGATGTTTTTATGACCTCTGTTTAATGACTCAGCATTTCTGGTTTCAATGATAATAGTCCCAATAATGAGGCAACACCGGATCTGTGCAGGCCCCGAAGCAATTATGATGAAGGATTCTCAAGATGTCTGGCTGCAGTGACTCTGTTAAAGGCAGGTATTCTCTTGAGAGGCTGCTCCTCCAGCCCCAGACCTGCAGGGCCAGCAGACGCCGCACACACCAAAGCCGCCGCGGCCGTGCTTAGCTCTGCGTAACCCAGGAGCGCCCGGGCTGCTGGCTGGCGTTCCCTCGGCGCTCGCCCGGGGAGCTCTGTGTACAAACCTCTGTAGCTGCTCCCAGGATGCCACAATGCAGCATACCAGCCTGTCACCGAGTCACCTGATTGCACAATCTCACTGTGAGAGCTGGAGATGCAGACAGATGGAGCGTTTTAAAGGGGAAATGGAGAATAATGCACAGCTAGCCCTACCTCAGCAACCGAGCTGTGGAAGCTAGGGCAGCACTGCATGTGCTGGTGACCTCAAGCTGGATGAAAAAACCCGCAAATGCTTTATATAAATTTCAACAGAGCTGAGAAGGAAAAGGGTAAAATAGCTAAGGCATCTTTGATGTTCTGAGAAGGATCTTTAAAATACCATATCCAATTAGGCAGTTAGAGAAGACAGCAGCTTGAAGCAGTGCTTATGTATTTATTGTGAAACAGCATCCTTTAGAAAGCACCATGAACCATGCTAGAGATATGAGTCGAGAGAGCGTGAGAGAGATCATTTCACAGTATGAGACAGCATGAATGTTTCACAGCATGAGAGAAGAGAAGAGAATGCCTTACAAGGTGCTGAGGAAAGGTCAAAGAGAGAGGAAGAGGAGATCTGAGAGATACTCACCTACGAGAAGGAGAAATCAATAGCCAAAGATGGACCGGAAAAAATGAGAAGCATGTGTAGGGAATACATAAATCTGCATTCTCCTGTGTAGTCACCTCATGCAGAGAGAGGAAAGAGGAGGTAAGGATGAAGGAGAGGGCTCCCAGAATGAGAAGAAAGGAAGGAGGAGGCAGTGTAGCAGGGTGAGGGGAATGAAGACAGTGTACTATGTTGAGGGGACAGGCAGGAGGGAGAAATGTCAGAGCAAGCACCTGATGGTGGTGCTGTACACCTGAGAGCTTGTTCAGCTCTCCCCAGCTGCATTAGCTGGTCCAGGAGAGCTGTTATTATTCTGTCCAGCCTTGCTTGTTTCAGCCTGAGCTAGTAATCGAAGAGAAAAAAAAATGAAGTTGAGATTATAATACAGTGAAAGTGGGAGTAGGATGAAGACTGGGGACAAAGGCAAGACAATTTCTAGAACTGTCCTTTTGTCAGGCATTCACAAGGAAGCTTGAGCTCTCCAAGGCCTGGTCCTGGGAGCAAGCACCATTCTCTGCAGAGCATCCAGGCTTGTACACAGGAAGCTGGCTCCAAGATAAAAAGAATTTGTGGTGACATAAGGGTTCTCTAGTCTCACTGCAGCCACTTGAAAACAGGCACAGGGAATGCAGCTGATCTTATTAATGGTCTCATAATCCCTTCATGTGTGCGTTGCCTTTTTCTGAAATAGCATAGGTCATATATAATACGTGGTCTAGTTCCTCTATATGTGTGCCCAAAACTAGTTCAGATGTTTCTGCACCACCCTGTCTGGTTCTGGAAGGGTTTCTTCATTTGGGTCCAGCATGACACCTGACTGTATGGAAATATCTTGGAAAGTAGCATAATCATATTTGTTTGCTGCTATGCTCCTGTATCCTGACATGGAGTGCTGTGCAGCAATACCCAAACTGGTTCCTAACTCATTCGTTCTGTGACAGGCAGAGCTTAATCCCTCACTGTAATTTGTGTTTTATTTGTGGCACGTAGTTACATTAAAAATAGAAAAAAAAAGAACGACTTATGTCTTCAGGAACACTTTAATGTGGTCGTTACACTGGTATCTGAGTACATCACAAATATCACTGCCACCATAGTCATTCCCAGTGAAGTAAGATCTTACTCTGCTGACCGGGCTTTGAAGTTCAGCCATGTTTCAGTTAAAAGGAATCCTAAATTTAAGATTCATAGCATCTCTCTTTCCCCAGAGAATTTCATTTTGTATGGCTCCTTATATTTAAATTCCAGTTTAATCCAGTGGATGTTCATCCCTTCTGTAAATCCAGTCCTGGTCTTGAAAAAGGAGCACCTGGAAATTAGTTTTACCAGTTTAGTCTGAGTGACTTGTCTGACATTGCTTAGGAACTGATGAGGAATGAGATCCATGTTTCCAGAGCAGGGTTTAACTGCCAGGTTTATTAAGTCATCCTTAGCCTAATTTCCTGAATCACTTTCTACGTGCTAATGGGTTCTGCAACAAACGAAATTAGAATCTCGCCTTATAACACTCCCCACTCTCTGCACAGCCCAGCTGGTGCTTTGAAAGAAACACCTGTCTCAAAAAACTTCATCACAATTGTTTGAAACCTCTCAAGATGGAGTCAGAGTTTTTCCTTCCTTGGGGAAGTTTGGCTCTTTCTATCCTGTTTTTCTGAGGAGGCCCCACAACTGGAAATTGGGAATTTCATCTCCCTGGGTGTATAGAATAAAGAGTAAATGCTCTGTGTTTATTTAATAACTCCCCATGGATGTATCTCTAAAACAGGCTTCTCTGACAGGAAACTGATGAACAAAGAGCAATCTTTAAGCTTGCATGGAAATTAAAGGAGGAACTAATTTTTTTTTTGCCTGAAGGGACCCCAGCCACTGTGGTGACAAATGTTATTCAAGTCCCTGAAGTAGGAGGTGGATTTTGAAGAATACCACAAGTCATGTACTGTTTCAGATATGCTTGCATAGTTCTTCATGCAATACCATGGAAATTGCTTTCTTTGTATCTTTTTCCTAGTGGTGCACGTAGAGAAAATACAAGCCATGGATTTGCTGAGTTTTTTGAAGAAAGCGTGAAGGAAATTTTTAAACATGGTTCCTTCAAGCTGGAGGAGACTCCCTGGAGAGATGGCTTCTCTCTTTCTTTCACTTGTATCAGGGGCTTGGGTTTTTCGTATGGCTCAGACACTAGCCCCATATTCATCACTCCTGAAAAAGTACTTGATTCACAGAAGGGTAGAGGCAGAAGTTGAGTCCATGAAGGTTTTTAACTTACCTCTGCCCAAAACTGAAGCCATTTAAACATTTATGCTTCTGATGGTGCATGTGCCAGTCTCTGTCAGTAAGGTGCTGTCCTTGGAATCAGCTTCAAAACGTTGAAGGCTAGACAGCAATCCGCAAGGAAGCCAGAGCTGTTTTTGAAAACTCTAAGCTTTCTCTCTGTGACTGCTGAAATAACTTCCTTACTCAGAACGTTTTCTTTCCTTTAGATATAGATTATAACAGTAAAGCTTACGTTAGTATTTAGCTTTTCTTTCCTTCAAAGCATTTTTCTGTAATAGCTACTGCCATGCATTTTGGCTTTGTTAGAGCTTGACTCTGAAACTAAACACTGCAAATAGGAAACTTTTACTCGTAAGGGATGTGACAAAAGTGCCATGCAGCAAAGCATTTCCCTGTTTGGGAAAGCCCTCTCCATGGGCTTTCATGGACAACTGTTCAAGGTATCCATGGGAAAAGATGTTAGCAAGACATTATTTCATAGAGATTGTCAAAGGTTGTGAGTATTGTCTGGGATGTTCAGGGATCACCTCTTTGGACTGATGGAAAAATTGCTTAGCAGAGCACTAGTGTCCTCCACTACCTTCCGCCATCTTTGCCTTCATGTGGATTAGATGCCAGACAGGTCCTTTGGAACAGAGCAGCCTGAGATTTGTAGAACAAGCAGCAGGCAAGATTTACCTGAGGTGTGACTGATGTCCGACTAAGTTAGCCTGTATTTGCTTGAATTTTTAATGAAAATAAGTAAAAAGAATCCTTCATGGTTTCTATTCTAGATTCAAGGGCAGAAGAAAAGCAAATATTATGTAAATGGAAATTAGAGATTCTGGAGGGTTGGTGTCTTGGTTTGAAAGACNCATGGAAATTAGAGATTCTAGAGGGTTGGCTAGGTCCAGCAAAATGCAAACATCATTTTGGGGAGAGGCAAGCCACTTTACAAACCTGCACATGTCCAGTCCAACTTGATCCAATAATCTGTTTTGGGGAGATGCGTTTCCCATTAAAAATGGCAGGAGACTGGAGGCTTGGAGGCTTGGGTTGTACTCACAGACATGCTTCAGGCCTTCCCAACGCCCTGAAATTCACCTCTCTGTTTTTCTGTTTCCCTAGCTATAAAAGAGGAACACATTTCCTTTGCTAGAAGGCTTTGAGACAAGCCAGTAGAAAACAGGATAAGCAAAGAGATGTTACATTTGAAGAGTTTGTAGAATGACTAACGACTTCACTGACACATCTTGTAACTCTGAGCTAGCTAAGAAACTGAGACAGAGAAGAGAGATCGCACATGATTTACCTAAAATGCTTTTGAATGTCAGTGCCAGAGATGGGATAATTATAATAAATAGTTCTTTTTCATTAAATGTCTCTGTTACATATTGTACTGCAAAATAGAACTTAGACACTAAATATTTCTGGAACTGTAGTTTTTATTTATACGACGCGACGTGTGCAAAGTGCTCTGATCAACAGTAAAATGACAAGTGTCTGCTCCAAGTCACTTACAATATATTTCTCAAACATCCGTCAAATAGCGATAATAAACCAGGGAGTAGAGGGGAATGGATAAGGGGAAGTGATGGGAAAGACAAGGTTTGCAATATAAAAACAAAGATAAATTAAGATGGTTGAGAGAAATTATATAACAGGAATGAAAATGAAAAAGCATTCCTCTGAGATTTGAAATGATGTGGAGAGTGGATATGTCAAAGGAATACATAAAATGATTCAGAGATAAAAATCATGGTTTGACTCTCATGTTTCAAATATCCACAATGAGCTGCTCAAGAACATTTCACAGGCCAGGAGCTTTTTGAGTAACAAAAACATCTGAGCTGAGGCCAGGTTACTTAGTTATCACAGGTGCATATCACAGCCAAGGACGTTTCTAGACAGAGGAACAGAGAAAGAGAAAGGAAGTCACCCAACAAATTGTATTTCCTTTGTATTACACCACTCCACCTGGTAAAGTGACCATATACTGGAATATCTAAAGAGAGAAAATCAATCATGGACTTTTACAGTCTTCCAGTTTCCATCATCAGTTATCTTGGCAACCTAAAATCATCTTTTTATCATTAAATTGTAATACTTAAAGGTCCAAGCAGAGAGAAAGTTGCATGTTTATCTACTGATTCTTGACATAATAATAATAATAAATAAATATATCTCTCTCCTACAGCATAATGGATCTCAGGGATTACTATCACCTAGAATGACCTCTTAGATATCATAAACCATTAATTTTCATGGATATATTCCAGTATTAAAAGCTACAACTCATGCTTGACAATTTGCAGTTGGCTGTAGGCCAATAAAAAATGTCTAATTTTGAAGAAGACATAAGGAGATGAAGAATTCACCACATTAGCTTGTTCTAGTGGGTGATGATTTTCTGTGTCTCATTCTTCACTTGAATTTGTCTGGCTTAATAGTTCCTCCACTCAGTCCTCAGTACAACTTAGTCTGCTCAGAGCCCTTTCCTCCTAGTATTTTATGCCTCCAGCAGTACCAATTCATTAATCAAGCCATAAATCAAGTCATCTCCTTTTCAGTAAGTCAGGTTGAGCACTGAAAGGTTTCTACAATAAGGCATTTTCTTTATATCTTGAATAATTACCAAGCTCCTTTTGCACCTTCTCCAGCTTTTCAGCAACCTTTGAAAATAAATACCCTGTGTATGCTTAGTCTAATGAGTGCCACAAGGGGAAGAACAGCAACCTGGTACTGGTATTCGCTATTCCCATTTTTATGCATTCAAGGATTGATTTCACCCTTTTTGCCATAGTATCTCACTGGAGTGAAACTGCTCCATACTCTGATGATCCGGATGCTTATCAAAGTGCTGTTTTTTCCAGGGTAGAGTTTCTGATTACACATCTCCTAATCTCCTATCTGGTTCCCACATGCATAATTTTGCATTTGGCTGTAGTAAAAGGCTTTTTGCTTAACGTGAAGGTGATCCAGCCTGCCCTATATAAATGCTTTCCCCTCATCATTACCATTCCACCAGGCTTCCCAATACCTGCATATTTTATCAGCAGTGAGTTTCTGTTTACTTCTAGGGCAATGATGGAAATACTGAATAGCACTGAATCTAAAATTCATCCTAATACTACCTTCATGGCTTTTGCAGAGCACAGGTGACATGGCTTTATTTTTTCCTATGTCCAGCAGACAAAGTTGGCTGGATTGTTTCCCTTATGCTTCAAAACCAAATACATCTCTAGATTTTTTTATTCTTTGTCAAAGAATTCTCTATCAGTTAATATTTTTTTCCACAAACTGCTGTTGGCCTTGATAGTGTACATCTACTGTGATTGTTGACTTTGCCTTTTTTTTTTTTTTCTTTTTGCCATAGAACAGACATTCCTTTAGTATTCTGTTATTTCCTTGCTGTTAGGGGATTTATGAAATATCAATATCAGTAGGTCAGAGATCAGTTAAATAAGCTTTATTAGTATTCCCATGTAAGCTGTCCAGACCTGCTGATTTAAAAATATTTACCTCCAGAACATACTTTACCTTCCTCCTGGTCAGTGACACAGTGGAAAATTTTTCATCAGCCCATATGATATAAGTGAATCATCTTTCTTCTTTTCAAATGCAGAACAGAAATATTTCTGGAATATTTGCCTTTTCTGCAACTTTATCATTTCCTCATCTGCATCGAGCAGCAGCATGTACCCTTGTTAAGACTTCTGTTGTTCTTAATATACTCTTAACTCATTTTATTGTCTTAAGGCCTGCCAGCCAATTATTTTCCTCTGTTGTCTTTTTATTTCATCTATTTTTATATTATGTAACTTCCAATTTATATTGATTGCTAAATATTTCCCATTTTATCTATTTGCTTTGTAGGCTTTTTATTTTCTAACTATGCCTTCACTCCATACATTGATCCAGGATGGCATTTTAAACAATATTGTTCTCTATAATGCTTATGAAATTGGGTCTTTTTAGAAATCCAGTGACTCTTAAACAGTTTTCAGTTATCTGCCATATTTTTCTGTCTGAGTTTTTCTTCCTCAGCTTTAATGTGTTTTGTTCTGTTCTCTAATGTGATTCCAGGGTCTCTGAGAGACTCTTCTTCTACAATGGTGTATTTTGTTTTGTTATTATTTAGTACATTAAGCCATTATGCATTAAAGTACCTGTAAGTCTGAGTTACTAATAATTCCAAAATACTGGGAGGTTTTACCTAAGAGAGAGCATACCCTCTTTTTGCACTATCCTTTTCATACTCATTTTTTACTCACTTTTTCTTTGGAGAAAAACTAAACCAAGAAATTTTACTGTTTAAATTATTGCACCAGTTTTCAGAATGCTGGTTCAATTGATTTTCTTCTTAGCAGTGAATACAGGAATGACTTTCTTAAGAATTAACATAAATTAATATTATTCTTAACAATGAATATATGAGCTATACAACAGTTTCACCAGCAAAAGAATCCTTTTTCAGTCTTCACTGAATACATTAGCTGATATTTCACTGTTACCTTGTTTTTGTTATGTCACTTTCAGAATGCATTACATAGGAATATTTTTCCCATTCAACTGGATAGCCTCAGGCCTAGAGAATTTTGGAGTTCATCACACAGGACTGAAGAATATCCAGAAGCATGGACAAGCAGCCACCTAATCTCATCATCTATTTCATCTGCCATACACATGTGTATGATGAAGAACGCATTAAAGTGATGCATGGGGAAGTTACTGCACTATTTTAAAAAGTAGTTCTTTCCTTTCCTTCCTCTATTTTCAGATCTTGTTGCTGTCCTGGGAGCAGTGCCACAGTAAACACATGAGCCCAACAAGTGTCAGTGGTTCAGGTAGGGTAAGAGCTAAATGGTCCCAAATCTTTTTGATGACTAAGAAGAGTCAGATGAAAAAGACTGTCTCTCTACAGATATGCTGAATAAATAACTTCTTCATCAAATATTTATCTATATCTTATACAGCAAAGTTCCCCATCAATAGGTATTGCCCCAGCATAGACTACGCAGGGATGACCATAATGTTGTCTAAAGAGCAAATCTTCATTTTGGAAAGTTATTAAGAAGATTTTTCATGAAGAATTTAATGATATTAAGTAAATACATAATCCTATAGAATGTTTAGTTCATTGTATGTCCGAAAGAAATTAGATTTTCTGTCATATTGTAACTTACAATTATCAAATATTTTACACTGACCATGAATGCCTGCTTAACAATATTCAGTCCAGGGATCTATAGAACATTCTGTTCCAGAAGAGACCAGAAGTTATGTTCCAGATACCAAATAAACCCAGTCATCCTGCAAAGCTCTCAGTTATAATTAGTATAACTGATGCTGGTCATGAGAAATCAACTTCAGAAATATAAGCACAGAACCAGATCAAGTCAGCCGAATGTGAGCAAAGGTCCTTCTGTGCCTCTGAGGTCACCTGTAGAAGTCATCTGCACAATTAGTTGTGACTCTTCATCTATGGACTGACCCAGTTCTTAACAGTATGGCTGCAATTTGCTGCTTATTCAGTCATGAGAACTGGACACTTCTGCATGATGATGCACTCCATCCTAAGGAGATTAATCAAGTTTCCCTGTCCTCACTGATGATAGATGGAGCCAGATAAGTAGTTCAGGCTCATTTCTTGACTCCTGGGTAGCTGAAGTCAGGCAAAATAGTCCCAGACTGATGGTCAAACTAGGTACATTCTTGACTAACTACATGAGACAGATCCTGAACTGGTCAAATGAGAGCCAGAAAGAAGCCCAGATTAGGCTTTGATTCACAAGTAAATCTCACTTTCATAATTTGACCTCTATCACACCTGTGACATCAAATGCTTTCGAAAGTTTTTTTTCATAGTTCTCTTTGCAGATGGGAACTGAATGACCTCTTTTACATCCTTCCAAAGGAAAAATACAAGCTAATAGAAGGGGCATTTGAGCGTAAAAGTCAGGACTGAATTTCACTTCTTCAGAAAAAAAAAATCCATAGTTGCTTTTTGGTTCAAAGCCATTTTAAATTTTGTTGTAACATTGGGCATGCTATTAAGGAGAAATATTCTATTATACTTTAACACAGCCAAAGATGATATCAGTTTATAAAATCCATTTGGAGTCAGCTACATTTTCAGTAGGCTTTTTCCTTAAGGGATGTCTATCCTAATATAAGCGATTAAGGGTTCTTTATTAGCCCATCTCAGAGGTACAGACTTCACCATCAACTGATGTTTTCCTCAACCCCCCTAATAAGACCAGAGGACAAAGAAATAGTACATCTTCCCCAAATAAGCTGTTTCTCTAGCATAATTCCATGCATGAGCCAACACTACTAATTGTATTGCACTGACTATAAAACATTTATGTGCTCATAATTCTTTGAAAATTTAGCTGTTACTTACTTGTAAACATCACTGCGCCACAAGAAGAACTTGGATAAACTAGGAAATCACAAGCCCCACTTCCATAGTCAGGCTGTGGTGTTCCTTGCTTTTCCTTTTCAATAGATAAGGGAAACAACATTTCCCCAAATTTTTACAGTTCCTGTGTTGTCACTGCCCTTGTCCCATGATCAGGATAAGGAAAAAAGACCAAAGCTCATTACCAGGAGGGCATCTCAGCAGTCAAATTAACACTTTCTGGCAGAGCAACTTCACTAGATTTGGGATATTGATTATCTTTTTTGGGGGCATTTTTGGCATAGCAGAACAATGTCTTCTGGAATTCCCAAGAAGCTATATTTTGAGTTAAACTTAGAAATGTCTAAAACTGATGTGCACACAACCAGTGAAAGATGCAGGTAGACAAGTTAATGTCCAAGCTGCCCCCACCTGCTGACAGCAGGCCCATAACCCCAGCTGGCAACCCCAAGGTGCAGCAGGCACTGCTGGGTTTCCTGTATCCCTTTGTCATGACCCATGAATATGGACACTGTGACATCCAGCTCCTTTCTTTCCAAGAGAGTAAAAAATGGCGCTGTCATGTTCCCTGAGGCTGGCAGATAGTCGTATGAAAATCAGAGCAACTGGATATGCCCTGCATTGCACACAAGCAAATCAGATGTCCCTAGGGAGCGATACACCCAGTAACCCTCTATTTCACTGTTTGTGTTGATCTCCTCCCACCTGCTGGATGACAGAAGGAGAGAAAATTATCTGCAGAAATTTTTTTTGGAGTGTCTGAGAAGTTCTCTGTGGTTCTTGTCCATGCTGATAATCTGGGTATCCAAAGGCAATTTTAAAAGTACATGTTACCAGCCTGAGTAACAAATACAAACTCTGTCATTCACAGGAACTAATACAGATTTCTCCATGACACTTAATAATTTCCAACAATCTTATCTGGAAGCAACCTCCACCAGCAAGCCCGTATTCAGACTCCATAGCTGGCTAAGCACATGGTCTTTTAGCACTGTCATCTGAGGAAAACAATAGTTCTGCAGAGCTGTCTGCATCCCCATGGAGCAGGAGATCAAGGGATGTACTGATGTATGCTTCATAGGGGCACGCATTGATTTTGAAAAACCAAAACATGCTGGAATTACCTCAACAAATTTCAGTCCCTGACTCCGGGCCTTTATGGGCACTGGGATCTGAAAAATGAATCTTTGCTGGATATTATATTACAGGACCAAGCCAAATCCAATTTAAAGTGACTCAGACCTGCAGCCTTAGGTTTGTCTCAACAAAGCTTTTTGAGGAAAGTTTTTTTTTTCCAGGTTGCTTTATACTTACTTGCAGTTGTTGGAGTGTGCCATATGATAGCAGAGTTTTTCCTTTAAATAGTCACCAAAGCCATTTCAGGAAGGGGTTCTTCTGTTCACTTTAAAAGATAAAAAGACTTCTTTTAAAGGATGTGAACACATGGGTTGCACAACCTTGCAATGTACAGAAAATGGCAGAATTCTATGTAACCACAAAATATTAGAATTCAAAGCAAATGACGTATTTGGGGTTATCATACAGTCTTCATTATTGTGAATAATGTTATCATTGCGAGTAAGTTTGTGAGATGGAAAATAGGTCAAAATTTCAAGGATAGTAACATGCTTTCTTGAAAGGCTGAAAAAAAACCCCCAACTTTGCCTTGTCATTCTATGTATCGTGAGATGGCTCCAGGAAAGAGACTTGAATCCAGGGACTACGCTGTAAGGTGAGGAAAGTATTTGTAATAGCATAAAAAAGGACCAAGTTCAAACCCACATGTTTGAATGATCATCATTAGCCACTGGCATTTATAGTGGGCAGAGCTGCATGTGTCATCTGGTATATTTTTTATTCTAGGGAGGTACATGGGTCTGGATGCTTTCTGCAAGTGATTTTCCAGGCTATGTTTGGTTTATTTTCTTCAGTGTCATTTTTACTCATACAGAGTGGCTCAGGGTTAACATACAGGGTTACTTTCCATTAAAAAAAAAAAAAATCCACAGAAAGAGTTTTGAACTGCATTGGGCTTGATATGAAATGCTCCCCTCCTCTGTAGCCCCAGAATAAAAAGAGCTTGGCATTTTGAGAGAGGTACAAAGTGGTATTGTTAAACAGTATCTAATTAGGATGGGATATCACGTTGCTAAGAGCTAAGTCTTTGGTATGCAGCAGAGCCAAACACCAAGGGCAAAGTGTAACTATTTAAGGTTGAAGTTTGCTGTTTAACAGGAAGTGGTCATCCTTGCCCAAATGTTTGTTGCAGTCAGGAAAGTGTTTCTGTTCTAGTAACAAGATGATGGGCTGTCACGATCCCACCCAGTCAGTCCAGCTCAAATGTGCTCAGGATATAAGGCAAGAGATTATTTTTTCCAACCTGCCAGCATCAAAAGCGCCATCTGTGATTGATTTTGTGATAATGGTGTAAGCAGCTGCTGGAAATTCAGGACACTTCCCAGAGATTTTGGTCTCTGGGAGGACCAAATATGAGATTTCAGGAGTGACACAGCTGCTGCTATCCAAAACCTGCTGTTTCTTCTGCAGAGATGGAAAGATACGACCCAGTCACAAATCCATGTGAGCATAACCTCTTGCAAGCAGGGGTATATTGCCTGAACCTGCGCAGGAAAATTGGTGGACAATGTCCTGAATCCTCTCTTCTTTTATGCCTACAGGGGTACTATTCACAGAATACTTTTTATGGCAGCAGGCTTACCTTAAACACAAATCTAAGCCCAGACAGAACACTGTGGGCACTGATTTCAGACGAGACTATAGAAATTTGGAGTCAGTACCCTGCATTTCCATATGGCTGCACACTGCTTTGCAGAGGGAATGCAAAGCAGCAGTTCAGGCTCTGAAGTTCTCTTAGATTTAAAAGCAAAAGCAACTCCTCCTTACAGTAATGGTGGCATTACTTTTGCTTATTAGAAGCATGACATTATAATTTTGATCCAGCACAGTAATATTTTGTTAAAATTCTTAATTCATGAAAGGTTTAATACATGGCTTTTTATTTCTGTGATGTCTTCGGAGAAGCTAAATAATCTTTGGGAAAATATAAATGGTAATGACTCATGTCAATTTGCCCTTATGAGAAAAAAATCAAGGCTGAGAGGAGACAAGTGGTTTCTACAGAAACATCAGGCTTGAATTTTGACCTGTTTTAAGAGTGGAAGGGGTCCAACTTTGATGAATATTAGGGAAAAAAAGTCTTAAGGGCTTTGCTGATTTGGACCAAAGAGAAAATAGTTCTTTGAACTAATGGCTGAACTGAACATAGCTAATGTATGCATTCATTGACTTAGGAACACTTTTTCCTACTCCTCTACACGGTCCCATATGTTTATCAGGCAGAACAATCCAATGCTTACAAGCTTTTTAGGAATAATTACCCAAGTGCCTGCTGAGTCAGGGTTATATGTTAGCATGTGCATCCGATGTCTCAGAGACATGGTTTGGGCTAAGTCATAGCACCCCTCCAACAGGAGCCCATAAAAAAATTATGGCCGTTCATACTCCCTTTCTCCACAGAGCTGTACCCCCATAATGGCCCTTAGAAACGGCCTGGGTGTTTGTCTGATCCAAGTTTTCTATTTATTCCAGATGAAGAAAGGCCTCTATCATTTTAATTAGCAGAGGTTGTGTTTATGTCTGTCAGAGGGTGATGCCTGACTTTCCCACTGGGAATATTGTTTCCATGGTAAGGCAGAAACCATCCAAAAGCGCCACCCACTCTCAGGACACTCGTTTTTTTGGGGGGTCCCCTCGGTAGACCGAAGCCTGGAACCAAACCTGCCGGGCGGAGCGCCGCCGCCGTGCCGCTTCCCGCCACCAGGCGGCAGCGGAGCACAGCGGCAGCGGCTCCCGGGCACCGCGGGGCCGTGCGGGAGGGACGCTTGTGCCGTGAGGGACACTTTGTGCCGTGACAGACTGGCCGTGTGCGCCCGCACACACAGCAGGGAACGTGTGTGCGTGCCGGGCACGTTATTGCACAGAAATACAAACACAGATATAGAATATTATCAGTATGTTTTATAACAGCTACAAATGGAAAGACACTTCTGGCCAAAAGAAAACCCCAAAAGGGAAAGGTTGACTTGAACACCCAACCCCCCCCCCTTCCCCCCTCCAATATAGATACCTCGAGTAAGCCGTTGTATGTGGGACAGGGGTGCCCATGCCTGCCTCGGGAGGCACCTCCTATGCAGCCAGGAAGCTGTGCCGAGGTCTCTGGTGCAGAGGAGGCCCAAGGTGCCCATTAACCCTCTTGGTGGCTCTCTGGATGAACTTCTTATACTTCTTGTTCTCTTCCTCCTTCTGGTTCCGAAAAAAATTCCCAGAGTTTCATTCATCTGCTGTGAATGAAACTGACACTGTGACACCAGATGCAAATCCCCCTCCTCCTACTCCTTGACTGGAGTTTCTAGAATGGCTGGACAACTCACACTTCACAGCCAACTGAGCATTTGCAGGCAGAGTTCTGACCTCCTACTGTGTGCAATTAACACTAATTAAATAAATAAGTAAAAATTACTCATGACATCCTTTGCAGAAGGCCCTAACTCAGTTTTGTGTTGGAGCTGCTGGAGCTGTTTTAATTGGCTGTCTGTCTAGTGCTGCATCCTGGCATGGGCTTCTGAGGGAGCAAGGAGACACGGAACACCAGGACTGAGGTTACAGCTCTACACCGAGACTGAGGTTATAAGGCTGCCCCAGAGCAGGGGAGGCAATCACTGACAGAGGGAGAGGCTGGGCAGTGACCTTGGCTTCAGAAGCTCCCCTGTTAACCCACAGGACTCTGGGCAAGGGAGTGCAGCATGAGGAAATGGGTGGGAGTCTCTTAAATCGCAGCAGTCAGCGCAATGAAAGCCAAGTGCCATCTAAATCTACAGCAAATGTGCCATTTCTCTTACAAGGATTCCTGCCTCAGGCAGTGCATAGAGTGAAAGATAAGTTCTAGATCAATCTCTGAGCCTCCCAGGGGGAGCTCATTGATAGGAAATTACAAAATTTAAAAAAAAATTTAAGATAACATTTTCAAAATTGGCACCTTTTCCAGGTCACCCTGTTGCAGGTACCCTGGGGCTGGTTTTCAGAGAAACCCAACCCTTGAGTTTCCCAGCACCTTTGAAACCAAGCCAAGAACATTTTGCCCAGAGGTGGAGGCACACAAAATTAGGTTTCCTTTTTAAGATGTATGTTGGCTGTGTTTGAAAGCCATATTATCCTTTATAATTTTTACCCCTCCCCTCCTCCAGAATTTTCTGTAAATCTTAAGCTGCATTGTGAAAACAATGCAGATCAGAAAGCCACCCATCCACCCATTCCCTCCACGTCCTTTCATCCTGGCAGCTGTGCTGTTTGGCAATTGTTGCTGCATGCAAAGGGGTAGGTGGGTATCAGGCAGGCAGGCATCTCCAAACTGCTTGGGGAAGAGTGCTCAGTAACACTAGCCACTTCTGTAATGAAGAAGGGGGCAGAGACCTTGAGAGCAGAGGGCAAAGTCTTGGTGGTGTGGTACTGTGGTGGTAAGACTAAGTTTGTTCCTTGTCCATTAATAGTTTTCATCTATGACCAAGGATAAAAGTTTGAGATTTTGTCCATGTGCTTTCAGACATAGCAGGAGAGAAGGCAGAGAGCAGGTTTTCTCTTTAGATTGACAGGTGTATGTGCTTGCATGCTGGGCCATGTTGTGATACATCCTGGGCTCCTCATCAGCGCTTCCCACCAATCCCAAGCAGTCAAAATACTGTCAGACACTGCTTGCTTGGGCTGCCTGCTGACATCACTTGCCAGTGATGACCATAAAAACCAGTTTGCAATATCATTTGAACCTGCTTATGGCAGCTTGTAACATCTACAAGTGGGAGCTACTGCTACTGCTTTGAGCCCTTTGGGGAAGGGTACAGAAATGCTTTCCTTGCCAGCTCAGGAAGGGAGGGGGCAAGCCCCAGGACTGACCCTAGAACTCAGCTGACAATATAAAAGTGGGGTTGTTGCCCCCTCTGCAGGCATGTGCACTATCATGTTGTATTATTTGCCCTGCCAAAGAGATCTAGTGCTAGTGCTAGTTTTGTGGATCACCATGGAAACTGCCAGAAACAGAGTCATGCCAGGGAAGCTCCCCAACAACTGTTCTGTGAGTGCATTGTCTGGGGATCTCATTTGTGTAGAGATGGAGCCCTCTCCCAGGCTGCTCACCTGGAGATGACCCCTCCTGAGAGAAGCAGGCAGAGGGATCTCCGCAGGGGCTCTGGACATTTCCACCCTCCATGTGGAAGTGAAATAATTCCTCCCTTTACACAATGGCTTGACGAGTCTGAAAGATCCCAGAGCAAAGATCACAAACATCTGGGAACTGTGTGCCTGGCTGTGGTGTGAGATCAGGCACAGTGCCAAAAACCTCTCCAGCTAACCCCTCCTGCACTCATGGAGGACAGCCTGCATGCTGGTTTCAGCAACAAAACCTCTGCAAGTAGGAGTTCTATGGCAGGGAACTGTGTTCTTCTCCACACCCCATCCTGACATCTGGCAGCTGTAGGCATAACTTCAGTGCAATACTGGGAAGGCAGCCAAAACCCTTCCCACAGACCAGGCCCATCTCTTACTAGTGTCTTCTCTCCTCCACTCCCCAGCCAGTACAGGTGACCCTACTGGTTGCGGAAGGGCAGGGATTCTCCATCAGAGGCTGTCTGGTGCAGCCTCTCCTGCTCTGACCACAGTGCTGCCCCAGATGCCCATGCCAAAGTCATTAGATCAGCACCCAAACAGAGGGCAAGCTGGGACCTACTTTGCTCTTTACTAGAAGTATCGATGTAACAAGTCTGGAAATAGTACTTTCCCCCAGCTCTGCCATGGAAAAGGACAACACCTTCTCCTAGCCTACCTAAACCTCTCCTGTCCAGCAACTCTTTTGACAAGTCTAGTGAGGATCAGACATGAGTTCCCATGATCTCTTGTGGTCTGAGTTTTTATGCTGAGAAGCTATTTTCAGTAATGGGTGGATGCAGAACTGTAGTGAACAACAGCAGTAATAGGGGTCTGTGCTCCATGGAGCTCCTCTGGCAACCTGCAGCACACACTACTGCCTCCTCAGCACTTATCCCTAATAAACACGCCCCTCAGATAGACAATGTTTAAGAATGAGGCTGAGATGACCAGTCTGTCCATACAGCTGTCACTGCTGCTGCTGTTGCTTGTCAAAGGGTAGCTGACCAGTGAGTATTTCTTTTACTTGGCTTGAATTCAAACCAGTAATCTACAATGGAATTGGTTCCCTGCTCTCCATGTTGTTTGGATCTC
Organism: Oreocharis arfaki; assembly: GCA_013398015.1. NCBI lineage: Eukaryota > Metazoa > Chordata > Aves > Passeriformes > Paramythiidae > Oreocharis > Oreocharis arfaki. The sequence continues at coordinate 363,474 of VZRR01008602.1, forward strand.
TTTCTCTGGTGCAACTTTTTGCATTGAGCTTCCAGAGACAACTCTGTAAACAGGTATTTTCCTGGCATTTCACAGGTTACCTGGAGAAGCAAAATTACCATAGACCATTGCCTACTTTGCCTGAGCTTCCCTCCCCCTGGGAGGAAAGACCTGTTCCTGCCATTCAGAGAAGGTCTGAGGGATATGGACTGTCCCTTGCAGCAGCAGATGTGGCCCTCTCTCACAGCTCTGGGGCTGCTAGAGCAGCAGGTCCAACTCTCCAGGGCTCTTCCTGATTCCTTCCAGTACTTTGTTACAGCTCCACCACCCTCTTTCAATACCTCCTTCTCCTTGGCAGGAGCAGCCAGGCCTCTCATCCTAAGGGCACCAAAATTCGGTTTTGCGAATGCTGTTGAGCCAGCTCTGCGAACTTGCAGCATCTGGCTTGACACAGTTTACCTGTGACATGCATCATGTGCAGCACCACTTGCACAGCAGTTACAGCTGTAGCCTGTGGACTCAGAAACAGATTCAGGGTGCTGTGGGAACCTTATGGGCTATATACCAGCCAATGCCAGACACAAAAAGACCACACAAAACAAATACACTTGCAAGGACTGTTTTCCTTGTCTCCGTTTGAAAACTTCTACATACCATCCTCCTTTCTTCCCTGCTCTGAAACGGGAGTTGAACAGGCACACACCTGCACACTGGTAACAATCCCAAACTAACTTTTTAAGGTCCAGTTGTCTAATCTATGATCTAGATAAACCTATGGGAATACAAGCATAAGAAAATATTAATTACTGTGAGAGATGTTATATCTGTGTATTTTTATAGAAGAGAAAGTTACGTTTTTTACAGGCTACTTTAATGATAGTTGATGACTTCTTAATCTATTGGAAAAAGACATAGTGAATTCTGTAGTTAGAAGCTGAAACTGGAGAAATCCAGAGATGAAACAAAGCGAGAGCTATTAATACTGAGAATAACACTTGAGTTGCCCCTGGGATGACTCCCTAAGGAAAATGGGAATTCTCCATTGTTTTGCTCTGTGCCAGTCAAGACTGTATATGTGAAACATGTGTTCTTGCTCAAGTTCTGGCTTGAATAGTGTCTGTGTGTGAAGTGTGACGAGATGACCATAACAAGATCAAAACCAGCTGACAAAGGACTGGAGGGCAATGGTTTCCTGGCCCTCCCACTGGGTCCTCCCACGAGCAACTGGTTTATGCAGCAAGGTGATCCACGGCTGCCAGTCTCTTATTTTAATGCTACATGAACTTGTCGTTGCTGATTAGAAGAGAAGAAAGGCAGGGGGTTGCAACTCTGCATTGTGTCTGTCAGCACACTCCGAACCCAGGAGAAAGAGAGCAAGGGAACTAGGCACAAAGGCCATTTTCAATATTTTTAAGCCTCTAACACAGGTGGAATTTATAGAACAACCATATGAAGCCTAAGCTGCTTGTGGAGAGTGACAAGTACCTCAAACAGGTGTTTCAAGGTACTGTTTTGGTTTTATGCAAGTTTTTTCCCACATAAGTTTGAGCCTTCAGTGGGCCTCTGACACATGGGCTTTTGGTCTGGCTGGTGTCCTTGCCTCTTTGGTAAGTTTTCTTACTGTCTGGAACGCAATGCTCTCTCCCACCTGCAGAACTATGACGACTTTGCTTACTAAGAGAAAGAGTTTATTCTGCTCTCATCTTCTGACACCTCATTTATCTCCTTGTCCTTCTATTTAGTTATCTTGGATATGGTCCTCTTAACAAAGCGGGCTGTGCTAGCATTGTGATAATGATAGTCTAACAGTACAGTCTAGCAGTGCCAAGCTAGTTCTCTTGGACTGGCCAGAGAGTTTGTTTTGTCAATAAGATATTTGCTGTTTATCGAAAATTTTACTTTTTGCCGAATGATTTGTCTGCAAATTGGAAAGACCTGACATACAGTGCTTGAACAGCCATATTAAAAACAGCTGCCAAAGGAAATAATTTGGGAGCAATGAGATATTACTCGTTGTTCTTACAACCTTCTCCTTCTCAAGTCAAAACTATTTTTCTATTTGCATCATTTAATGGAAACCATGATTTTTAAAATAATAATAATTTTGTTAAATACTTTAACAGAAGTGACAGAAGATATAAGGAGGCATAGCTTTGAAGCATAATTGCATTAAATACATGGCAGATCATTGTTATGTGAATGCTGGTGTGGTTCTGATCCTTCAGGGGTTAAAGCAAGGTGTGCACAGGCAATTCTTAGGGAGGTACTTTGTATAAAGTTCAGTGGGTGAGGAATGTTCTGGCAGTCAAGCTTCGTTGCCTGGGAAAAACACAAGGCCAGATATTGACATTTCAGTGAGTGATATGATCTGGTTGGCTTTGCTGGTGCAGATGAGAGAACTTGACCAGTGCCTTTAAGGGAAGATTAAAAATACCTTATAAAATTCAGTTTAAGAAATACTGTGCTTGCATGCTGTGGTTGAAAGGAGCAAGAATAGGACGGGAGGATGAAGGGAATAGCTCCTCTTCTCACTTTGTCTTTGGCCAGCCTCAGTTCAGGTGTGGACTCTGTAAAGCACGAAGCTGCATTCTGCCCTCTGCAATACTTATAGGGAGGCACAAATTGTGCTGTTTCTGGTTATTTATTACAATTCCTTGATCACTGGGAATAATGATTAATGCAGACTCACACACAACACACAGACTGTAGGCAACTGGAGTCCCTTCCACTGGGAATTGCTGGAGAAATCTCTTTGGGTGATACTGTCCCAACAGCCAGCTTGTATTCCTGGCTGTCCCTGCTCAGCTGTCCAAATGGGAGAGCTCCTCACCAGATGCCTGTTTCTTTTCAGTTCTTTGGCTATCTCCACTTGGCTCTCCAGCCATCCCTGTGTAGTGCTATCCTGTTCTCTGCCTGGACCATCTCTGTAATACATGCTTTGTCTCTTAGCTAGGAACAGGCAGCTTCGTTCAACCAAATTCCCACGGAACAGGAAACAGATGAGAAATCTAAAGTGAAACCATCTTTAGGGAACTGCAGGGTCCTCAGAGCCTTTGGAAATCTGGGTACTTATTTGGATAATGAGGTGTAGATTTCAGAGTCTGTGTTTATTCACTCCAGTGTCCAAATCTTGACCTTATGTTTTCAGTTATATTTTTATATTTTAACCACTTAATCACATCAGTCTCTTGATTTTTGCATAGTAAGTGATTTGGTACCCAATGTTTCTCTGCCGAGACATCAGTGAAAGCACACTATCAATGTGAGGAAAGAGTTTACAATGAAAGCTTAATAAACAGCAGATCTCGAACCAGGCAGTATCTGTGAGCCAGATAACAACCCTTAGGATCTCGTTGAACCATGTCTAGTGAGTAGTGTTGCTTATCATACTAGGAGATAATTTTTTTCAGTTCTCCTGCATGCTTCCTTCATAGATTGTTGAAGCCTGGTCATTTCAGACTTCCCTGTTTTGCGTGAGTAGTCTCAACTGGTGCCAAAGTACAGTTTCAGAGCATTCATGGATCTCTCATAATCACTTAAGATATCATTCTGGTACAGCCCTTCCCTAACAAGCCAGACTCACCTTCTTGAGATGAGACCAGCTTTTATGGCAGCAAAGTGAGCCATGTGAAAGGTCCATGGAAAATGGCTGGAAAGATACATGTCAGTGTGACTGTTGTTACCTCCACTGAGGGGAGCCTCATATAGACATTTTAAAAGTACCTCCGATGGAAGTAACGTGCCTGATAATGGAATAAGTAACAAGCAGTTGCTAAACCTGAACCAGAACGAAGGGTCTTTTGCTTTGAAACATGCTGGTCTGAGGCCCAAATCTTCTGAGGCATTTCGTCCTGCCACCCTCACTTGTCTTCAGTCTCTTGACTTCCATTTGCACACCCTGGCCTGCTCAACACAAAGGGAGAGAGTGTGGGCTTGGCCAGCCTGGGGTGTCAGGAAGTGACCGGGGCAGAGGGCAGCAACCAGCAGCACATGATGTGTGCACACTCGCTGCCGGTGCCCAGCCTCCCCAGGCAGTGAGATATCGCCAGCTCTTGGTATAACACAGGCAATATATTCCTATAGGTCACCTACCTATTCAAATAAGGCATTGCTGCATGTAGTGTAGCTCAGTAAGTGATGGCCTGATGCCTGAATAACATATTTTGTGTGCTGGCAGCTATCATTAGAAATGCTTGAGGCCCCAGACCTGTTTGTTTAAGCCATTTTATTTGAAAAATGGCCAAAGCAGATGATGCAGGTCGGTGCCCTCTGGTCAGGAGACCATTACACTAGTTTGGTTTTCATCTCTGTCCTGGCACCAACCTCATGGCCTAGGGCTGCCTACAACCAGCGAAGGGTGCTTCATCTGGAGGAAGGTGACCGCCACCAGCCCCTCAGGGCTGCAGTAGTGGCAAGGGCAGTGAGCTTCTGTGGGTACTAGCTCCTTACTCGGCTGCTCCACGACAAACACCGCTGCCCTGGTGGTCTGGGGACGGTTTGGGTAACACCAGCTCTGAAGGCTGGGAGATGGCTGCAAGGGAGATCTCAGCAAACTCGGTAGCAGTCCCTGAGAGTGCAGAGTGGGCGGAGAGGAGTATATCCCCGCCCGGGGCAGAGCGCGGCTGCCACTCTTGTGCCCCGGGCCGCCCCACCTGCCTCGCCGCCGAGCCCGGGAAGGGGTTAAAAGCCCGGGGCGGCTGATGTCAGTTCCTGCGCTCTTCGGGAGGGCCGGCTCTGATATTTGAGCCGGGCTCTCCCGCCCGAAGGAAACCGGGGAGGGAATGGCAAAGTGCTGAATGGGACAGGAGCCGTGCCGGGCACCTGCCTGCCGCCCGGCANACCCGCCCTGCCCCGCCGGGCAGAGACCCCCGCGCCGGCCAAGGTGAGCGCGGGCGGGGAGGCGCCCCGGGCCCCCGGGGGCCGAGAGGGCGGCCGGGGGCTCTGAAGGGCCAGTCTGCGCTGGGCTGGCTGGCACAGCCTTTCTCCCCCGGCTTGTCTTTCTTCGAAGGTGACCGTAAGAGGACTGGTGGGAGCATTCTGGGGGTGACGTTGAGTCATCTCTGTTAACTGAGGTTTGCTTTCGGGTCTGGGACTTCCATGGCTCTGAAGAGGCATGGAAGAAGTGGGGGGAGGAATGGCCACACGAAGGGGAAAATGCAGCCCAAGAAGTAAGTGTATGTAAGCTCTGCGGTCTCTTCTGCCTTCCTGGAAAGCCTCGGTGTGCGGGGCAAGACCTCCGCAGGTAGAACGGCACAATTGTGAGCCCTTCTTCCTGCACTTTTACTAGCTAAGCCACCTGCGCTGATGTAGAGGGGAAATTATTCCCTGCTCCCTCCCACCTCAGGCCCGCGACAAGCCTTTTCCTTGCCCTTTCCACAGTTTTTTGTGTTATTTTCTCCCCCCACGCCCCTCCCCGCCCATGCTCTGCGCATCTCAGGCCGCACTCCTGAACGGGAAATGACTGTGTGGCTGAACAATTCCAATGGCCTTAGGGCTAAAAGGCTGGGGGGGGGGGGGGGGGGGGGGGTTTGAGAGGGGGAAGGGGGGGGTGAGAGGATTATGAAGTGGGAAGTGAGGTGTTGATTAATTTTTGCCCATCGCCTGTACTGCTGACCCCCTTGATACTGGTTCAGTGACATGGGAAGAAATCTCTCCCCTTTCATATGTTACATTTATCACTTTTCTACTGATTCCATTTGTAGTAAGATAGTAGCTGAAAGTTAGACCAGTATTCAGCTCCAGTGTTCAGACAGGTGCTTTTTACGGGCAGGTGCTGAGAGCTGCAGTCGCCCTGTGCTGTGAATCCCTATGACAGCCTCCGTAAACCTATTGCTGAGCTGAGCAGACACATCTGAAATATGGAAATAGGGCTTCACTTGTCTTCGATGTTTGCACTGCATGAACAAAGCTGCAAACACTTTACTTGCATTTGTACCTGCACCTTAAAGTCTTCACATTGATTGATTGTTTTGGCTTTTCAGGTGGAAGTGTACAAAGTCTCTGAAGTGTTTTGAATTCTAGTTCTGGATCCACCTACATCTGCAACATCAGCTGATTGTAGCCTAAAAACACAAAAACCCCCAAACACATGACATCTTGATATAAATTTCAGCTTCATCAGAATTACAACTGGATATAGGCGTTCCAAGTAAATATGATCATCTTTATTTTGGATATGGCATTTAGGGTCAGAACTGTCTCTGACATTGGTCAAAACTGAGAGATATATGCATGAGACTTCTAATTTTGACTGCATTTAGCAGATGGTTCAGTCATTTTTTCTCCCACTGAGTTTTGAGGACTTTTTGTCTGCCATTATGGTCACTGACAGTTGTTGTATACTTAACACTGAAAATCAAGCTGCTATTTATGAAATGGCTGTATGCATTTAAGAATCAAGTTTTGAAGATCTCAGCTTTGAACAGAGTTGCTGTCTCCTATGTTCCAAGTCCCTAAAATAAGAGTATTGCCTCTGAATATGTCTGGCTCACAACTTCTTCATATGTGTAAGGGAAAAAAGAGCCAGTTTTATTTAAATGTATCCATATAAATTCTTTATCTGATATGAAAAGGACCAATATCTGGGAGAGGAAGGGGAATCAAAGAATGTGGTGAAAAAAGATGGTTAAGGCTTATGAAAAAGGGCTTGTGAAATGGCAGGTCCTGTAGAAGGGATTTAAAGTCAGTCTGTCAAAATGAAGTTGATATTGTAATTCACAGAGTACAGATTATGTTCAGGAGAACATAAGCATTTTAACAGTAAATGAAAATGCAGAATAAATTTTGTAAATGAAGTTGTAATCTAGAGGTAAATATTAGACATTGTGATACAGTATCTTTCTCTGAAAAAGTGTAAGGTTTTTGCTAGGGGGAAAAGCTATGATTCTAATCTGTAGACTTCAGAAATCAGTTGGTTTGATGACACGTGGGGAAGTTATTAGCTTAAGTGGAGGAGATGGGGATTAATAGAAGAATGGTAAGATAGAGAAATGACAAAAGAGAATGTGACAAAGTGCTGAAGAGGGGGCTGTTAGATGGTAGGTATTTTACTGGTAGAATTGGCTACTGACACAGGGGATTAATCTAATGACACAAAACAAAATTGCGCATTGGAAGTACTAATAAAGTGGGCACAAAACCTGGAAGAGTGCTCTTTAAAATCAGCAAAGGAGGAAAAGATTCAGTTGCATAAACAGTAAGACTTCCAGATACCCAAAACCAAACTGTGCCTTTTAAATATTAGTGATCCATAAAAATACTGCCTATAATTAAAAATATACCATATGGTTATTCTAATCAATCACAGGGTAACCATGGGCGTGTTGAATTTTGCAATCACAGAATGGGTCAGGTTGGAAGGGACCATGGTGGGTCATCTGATCCAGCAGCTGTGTTCAAACAGGACCATCCTAGAGCACATTGCACAGGATTGCATTCAGATGGTTCTTGAATATCTCCAGTGAGGAGACTCCACAACCTCCCTGGGCAACCTGTTCCAGTGCTCAGTCACCTGCACAATGAAAATGTTCTTCCTTATGTTCAAGTGAAACTTCCTGTGCGTCAGTTTCTGTCTGTTGCTTCTTGTCTTATTGTGTGGTACCACTGTGGCCTGTAGTACAGAGAATCTTAATCTTTTGGATATCTGGCACAGACCTGAGCTTTATTAATCTGTTCCAGTCCATTTGTAATTACCCTCCTGCTCTCCCACATCTACCGTTTACGAAGGAAAAGTCAGCTGAGATTGCCCTGCTCCAGCTGTGTCAGTTTGTGAATGTCGACCACCAGTGCAATCTGGTTGTAAAAAAGGCAAACACAATCAGATGAGGCATTCCTTAGGAGAGGGGAAAGTGCTACATGCCTTTACACAAGGCTTTGTTGTGGGTGCATGCTGCCTTTCAGATGCAGTTTTGGTCACACATGTCTATGAAGGGGAGCAAGAAGAACCAGCTCTTTTATGTTACGTACAGGGAGTTTTTTCTTATGAGACTAAAGGAGCCTCTTATCTCTAGCCTTGCAAAATGAGGCCTTTAAGGAGAAACTTTTGATATCTATAAATATATCAAGGGGTAAATATGAGGGAGGGAAAAAACCTAGCTAAACTGAAGGGCAATAATCTACAAGAATTAACAGATACAAGCTGGTTATGATTATATTTATGCTGGTAATTGGAAGGCAACTCATTAGAGATATGAGGCTCTAGAATAATAGGAATAGTGGGACCAAAACTGCCAGCCTGGTTCTAGGGAAGGGCAGTATTCATTTATGAAAGGGATTATAAAATGCAGTTGTCTGTAGTGATGAAGAACAAGATGTAATAATTCAGGACACCTATCCCATCCTAGACCCCCTATTCAGAACAAGGGTATTTTAATTCAACCAGAAGTTATGGCCTGTGTGGGGAAGTTACTTTTGCTTTGGCATAAGTTGTTTGGTACATCAGTTTCATTTCGCTTTGTGTCGTTATCCCATTCCATTCATTTGTATGTCCTCTTTGGACTTAAACTTTATGAATAAAGACTAAAAGCTCCTTACACTTGTATGAAGGAGAACAGAATTTCATTTGAGAGCTGAATTATTATTTATGTCCAAAACAGTTAGCCATAAACAAAACAGTGTTGAAGGATCCTTCCTTAACTTAGTGCACTCTTTTGGCTTGGGAAGGGCTGAGAGCAGTACCTCACAGGGAAACACTGAAGTGTTTAGAGGTGTACCAAAGATAACTTGGTTAAATGCCTGGCAAGGAGTTAGGCCTAGAGATTAGGTCGGTGTGCTGGATGGGCTGTGGGAAAGGATGGCCTCTATTTCTGTAAAGCTGTAAGTGTGCTGCTTGTAGAACGGTGGTCTTCTTTCCTACTGTGGAGTGTTTTCAGTGCTGCAGTACTGCACATGAATGTACCTTTGCTTTGATTTACTTAAACCTGCCTTCTGGAATAGTATTTCACAACCCATTGGAAAAGTAGGCAACTTGCTGTCTGGGAAACTTTCTGTTACTGAACAAAGCAACCTGAACATAAAATAACTCACAGGTAATGTTTGTAGCCAAAGGGTATAGAATATTGGTCATTAATTCGGAACATCAGACATATAGCTGGATAGAGTGGCTTGTTGTGTTATGTATACTCATGCTATTATATATACTCACGGTAATTTGAATCTCAAGTCTTACATGCAAAACGTGAACCAGGTATCTTGACAAGTGGGAACAACTGGAGGGACATCCTAAACTTTTTCCTCTCTGCAGAGAAAGGCAGATGTAAGGGCAATGAGGCTGAGTGACTTTGTTGCTCTCTCACAAGTCCTGGACTGTTTCTTGGTCTGCCACTGTTTCAGACTTGTGAGTTTGCCTGGGAGCTGGGGAGAAGTTCCTTTAATAAGTAAGGATTTAATTGTTCTGATGAAGCTGAGCTAATAGCTGTTCTGGCTTTGTAAACATTTGTTATTGTTTGATAATACAGCTGGCTGCTGGACTACACACACTGAGTTGACTTTTTTTTCCCAAATACCTGAATTTGGTTGAGAACACTTATTACCTAGATTTTTTTATGTCTTTTACAATAAGCGCAAAGTATCTGAAATGTCTAAACAGTTACTGAGTAGGAAAATAAAATATCTTCAAAATCTACAGCTTCTCCCAGTTTCTGGAGTTGTGTATATCTCTTGATGTCTACAAGGACTTCAGTAGAGCAGCATGTTTTGTCTTTAGCCCTAACTTATTCCTGGATGGATTCTCTTTAACAGAGCAGTTGTTTAGATACTGGGGCACTTCCACTCTTATTGTCAACTGACTGTGTTAAGTAGTTAGGGATTAGGAACAGTTGCTTAATACATCACATCATGTTAACACAGTCTTTATGAGATAAGGCACTGGTGACCCAAGTTGAAAATGTGAGTGTGATACCTGAGGCAGGAGGTTTTAGTGACTTGAGAGTTTACAGCCATACTGGAACAAAAGAGGCAGGGGTAAAAAATACTCCTAATCTCTGGGTAGAGGCTGAGCAAGACTGTAAGGGTAGCAGTAAGGTTGTTTCTGGAATATACAGTATAATGCATTAGCAAATTATTTACTCATTCTAAAGGTAAACGTTTATCCATTAAGAGTGACCTCTGGCAGAGGGCAATATCAGTGACTCGGGGTAGTACCACTTAATCTTCTGCTTGGAGAAGAAATGGCCTTCATTACCAGTTCTGTAAGATGGACCAAGAAAACTAGGCACAGGGTCACTGTTTGTCCTTCTAAAATATATACTTTTTTTCCCCTTCGATTCTATAGGATTTTTAGAGCACCTCAGACGACATCCTAAATGGATGATTAACTTCACAATGGCAGAACTCACAGTGGAGAATGGCAGCTGTATGGACTGGCAAAAGCGATGCCTTGTGCTGGAGTCCCAGCTCTTCAAATTCCGCTTGCAGGCAAGCAAGATCCGAGAGCTGTTAGCTGAAAAGGTGAGGCAGTGGTGACTTCTACATTGCAATGAGTTGTGACACAAAAGCAAAAAATCTGTAAATACTGAGCTATCCAATAGATCTATTACTTGCAGTGAGGAGTTCTTCTTTGATTACAGTACATATTTTGCTCTCTGCTTATCAGTTGAGATGCAGAGAGGTGTCTGTCACAGTGGTATAAAGTGGCATAATAAGAATTAGCCTTGTTTACTGCAAAAATCACCGAGTATTTGGACTCTAGTGGAAAACACTACCAGCAAGATTCTGGGTATCTAAAGTGACTGAGACAGCTGCAGAGCAAAGATGGATGTTTTGGATAAGAGCAACAGGATCAGGACGTGGCTGGCAGAAAAGCTTACGGGAGTGCAAATTATGCTATAATGTTAAAAGCCCAGGCAGGGATATGGGTATTGCTGTAGTGTTAGAATAACACTTCATATCCAGTCAAAACGTTCTGGGGATACTGAAGAGCAAGGCCAGATATTTTGAGATCTGGATGTTAGAAACTTGCATGGCATCTGTGGTTTTGGAGACATCTCTTACTCATCTCTTTTAAATGCCTTCAGTGAATTTGTTTGCATCCTAGAGGAGAGGACTGGCAAAGATTTGAGAATGTTACTGGAGTTTTAGTTTTTTGCTTGTTTTTGTCATGGTGTGATTTTTTGGTGGTTTTTCTTTACCTTAAGTGGTGTTGTTCTTCAATTCAAATTAAAGCTTTTTCACTATATTTATATAAAGTCCAAGTTTGTAGGTTGCTCTGGAGTTCCTTTTTTTTTCAAAATGTGTCTTACACTATCACAGTCCAGTCCAAGATTGCTCGGATATTCAGTTACTATAGGAAAGTGAGAACAGTGTCTTTCTGTCACAGTTTTATTAATGAAATTGACATCTGTACGGCTGCCTGCAGTTTACTATACCTGACGACAGATATGTTCTAAACTCACTTTTGGTCCATTTTGTATTATGTAACTTCTATGTATATATTCTTGTTTGTTGGTTTTGGATGTAAAAACATCCAGATGATAGCTACTTGAGAGTGGAGTAATTTTCATCCTTCCTTTTACTGTAATTACATTTTTGTTATTGCATGAGACATTTTTTCCCCCCTTCATATTTTAAGGAATTGTGCAATTCTAAGCAGCTTCTTCATCTCTTCAAATTAGCTTCTGAGATGAACCTTAGTGATTACTTACGTTGAAAAACATGGAAAGTGGTTGTAAAGTCCATTTAGATAAAGGCACATTAAAAAAATCGTGTACAGATGTGGAACAGGTCTGGTAAAGACAACTAGTACTCATATGCAATACTTTAAAGTTTGCTGCATTATGGATTATGTGTCATTGTGCTTTAATAATTTCTGCTTTGAGAAACTTCCTGATTACCCACATATGAGACAAACCCACCTACCAGACTTCCTTGTTGGAGAACAGACTTGCCAGATATATTTTAAGTATCTCTTTAGGGAAGTTTGTGGATCGTGGCAGAGAATTAAATTTTCGTCTGCTTCGGGGGCCTGGGTGCCATTTATCCAGTCTTTTAGTCAAAGCGATGTTGCCTTTGTTAAGATTAAGGAGTAGCTTGGTTCAGTGATCAGGTTATTCTGTAACTACTTGTACAGTGCTGTTGTAGCTTTACTTGAAGGGTCAAAGAGCTAACAGGCTTGCAATTCCCAACTCCGAATGTCATGTGGGAAGGGGAGAGCCCCAGCGGGGACTATGAGGCAGCTCCAGCAGGCTGTCCTGCTGCTGGTGGACTCAAGACACACAGTGCTCATACTGAACACTCCTCTTGGGAAGTGTCCTGGGCCTCAGGTTCCCAACTGGTCTGTAACGACTTGCTCAGAGACCCTCCTTCCCTCCTCCTCAGTCACTACAGGACACCCCAGCAGTCACAGCAGCAGGGGCTCCTGCCTGTGCTGCATCCTTCTCACCCTCCGGTGGGTAGTGATGCAGAACTGAAGGAGGTGCTTGGTTTATGTCTAGTGATGGCAGCCTCAGGGATTTTTATCATAGATTTTATAGCAACTGTGATTTTTAAGTTTTTTTCCTCATTATGAGAATGAAGAGATTCAGACTTACTGGAGAGTCCTGCAGTTCAAAAAAGGTTTTTTGGGGCAGTGAGGGGGGATGATCTTGGAAAAATGTGAAGTCTGCACAGTTTGAAGGTGTATGCCTACCTGTGGTAAGCATTGTCCTGAGATCCTCCCAATATGGTTTGCAGCAACATGAATTTTTTAATTTTAAAAAGTGGTTTTAGATGGTGAAAGTGAAGAACAATGTTAACAGGGGTGTAATAATTGCTCACCAGGTAGGTTGGTCTAGGTCTGGAGGTGACTGATTGATGGGCTTGAAAACCTGACCCCCTACATCTTAAATTATTCTTTGTAACTAATTTTATGATTTCAAGACAGTTTTTTACTATTTTAACTTGCAAAAAACCTAACCACTCATGCCTGGCATTGGTAGTACAATGTACTCTAACAGTTTTAATACTTGAGATTTTTTAAATCCGCTTACATTGAATAATCTAGATCACTGTTCAGAACACGAGGAATTTAAAACCCAGTGGTTTAGCTGCCAATGCCCTAGTTCACATGGTGTGAACTTCCACGTTGGTAGCCTGGTCTCAGCTATCGAACAGAGCTGCCCAGGCTGCACAGAGCCTGGCTGGGGGTTAGGATGGCAGAAGAGCCTTAGCCCCTGGTCTCCCAGACAAATCTCTGCCATCCTGCTGGACCCCACAGGGCATGAGACCTCTGAGTCCTACTTTGTGGACATTAGCAGGGATTGCTTTGGAAACAGTTGTTTTCACCCTGACTTTCTTGTGCACACACGAGGAAAGGGGATACTCCTCTGTTGGTGAGCGGCATAGTAGGCCGTTGCCTTGGCAGCAAGTTGGCCTGGTTAGGACTGAGATCTGGAACAGAACAGCAGGAGGAAAGTGAAGGTGTAGGAACTTATTTTCACTCAATTTTATGTAGCCTCTTCTGAGCCTCAGGAGAGGGGAGGCCTTCGTGAATGGTTGATGGGAGGATGTTTTGCAGCTTTTAGAAGGGCCACCTAGGTAACTTAACCTGCTTCTGTCTTACTTCAGTAAACAACGAACATTTGGAAAAAGGCTCTTTTGTGTCATGCAAGCATGGCTATTCAGCTAGTCCTGTTTTTCCCATACAAGCTGTCTGGGCTAACGTTTAAAGAAGAGTTCCGTGCATTTGACTTGGTTACTAAGTTTTATATGTGACCTGGGTCACATTGCTTAGTAGCATTTGTCAAATTATAAAGCGTTTTGAATGAAAGGACCCATGTAAATACCAAGCATTATTATTAATTCATTGAGGGATTTGAAAGAGTTTTACAAGCATGTATGTATTAAATCTGAATGTGCTCCAGTGAGAGTGCTGACACTGGGGATGAGTGAAATAATGATTTCATGTACATGAGGAACACAGCGGTTATTTAACAGTTCATAGTAGGACAACCCAACAATGTAGTACAGGAAATTAAGGAAAGTACAAGTTCATTTAAGGCTACAGAGCGAATTAGGGTGACAAAAGTAATTGATTTGGCTGGAACTTAGCCATGTCACCCTGCTTGCACAGGTTTCATAACTTTTTAGTGATCAGGAATGGTCCCAACATTGATTCTCTGCCCTGATCAAGATCCAAAACTGCTATTAATGCAAAGCAACTGCTGGGACAACAAGAAAGTTTTCAGGTCAGAACAGTGCTGTCTTCTTAAAATAACCTGAGTGTTTCATGGAGATTGCCCGCCTTGTGGAGGGGTCAGTCTGCTCTTGTGTCAGTGAGAATGTATAGAAAGAAGAATTGTCTTGTTGCCATATGAAGGAAGGCAAATGGAAACAGGGAATGCTGCCATGTCCATTCTGGGTGATCAGCCCAAGAGGAGTAAGTCCTATTTTCAGAAATACTGGTTTGGTCCTGTTAGTGGCCAACCTGAATACTTGGCTCTAGTGCTTTATCAAGAATCACAAAATGCTTTGGAGAGAAAAGGAGTTCAGTTTCCTTTATAGTTTTTCTTCTTTAAGCATGATTCTTTTAATCTTCTGAAGATTCTTCTATGTCGTTCTTTCCATAGTAAAACATAAGTAAGTGCTGGAAACTCCATGAAGCATTGCAACTTGGTGGGTGAAACTTAGTGTCATTGACTTTGTATTACTGGGCTTAAATCTGAGACCCATTGAAGCAGGCCAGGTGGAAGGTGACCTTGGCAAACATCAAATGAGAAAGATTAAAACCGAGAACAAACAAACAAAAAACACGGAAAAAACTCCCCCAAACCAACTGCCTCTCCCCCCCCCAAAATGGGCTCTAGTGGTAAATTATTAGAAGAACCCCAGGTACCTCTGCATTTTGTGAGAATGAAGTGACTTATAAACATTTAGGATAAAATTATATTCAGTGTCCTTTGACTTCAATAGCAGCAATGCTCAGATGTTGAATCACAGAACTGTCAGTTTGCAAAGCTCTTCAAAATGAAAAGAAACATCGAAAAATTAAGATCGTTGTTAATCTTGTCGGTTATGAGTCTGTGATGCTTTTGAAGCCAAAGTATTCACTGGTTATAATGTGGCATCATAGAGAAGCTGCTGTGAGCTTTCCAAGATACATTCATTTTATTTACCATTGTGAATGAATCCCAGCTGAAATAAGATCAGGGAAGAATGGTGCACTGTGGACAAGGCTCCTTGCAGGGACAGCCCATGGTGTGTAAATTGTAGAGATGAGGTCAAGACTTTGGCACTGTTCCTTTGACCCATGTAATGAATGATGAAGCTCACTAATGAGAAAATGGTTCCGGTATATTCAAAGTAGACTGCAAAAGGTCAAAGGGTTTTTTTTTCTGGTCAAAACTGTCCAGTTAACTCAAAATATGCCAAAGATCTGTAGGCTTGCACAAGTCCTGCGTAAAACATGTGAATTTCCAGGTGATGTTAATTTGTTTTCTTTCTTTCCCCCTCTTCTTTCTTTTCTGTCTCTGAAGATGCAGGAATTGGAACAGAGAGTGATAGAAGCAGAGCGAAGAGCTGAGGATGCAGAGAAACAGGTAAGAGATTGTTTTATGGTGGCTCTGGTACAAGTCCAGCAGTTAACTCACTCTAAATTCCTTCCAGTCTAGCATACAGACAGCAATGTGCAGTGCTATGCCCTGCTAGGGAAACACTGATTTACAGTGGTGGATGGATTTTCTGGTCTACTTCCCAGTGTTTGAGCCTTAGCTGTGAACAGGTGCCGGAGCATGTTGAGCCCTGAGTGAAAACCAGCACCCTATACCTTTCTGTCAGCTTCCCAGCCTTTTCTCCCTCATCTATGATAGGCATGCTTCATTGTGGAAAAGGAAGGGGATGTTGTACCTCAGGATTAAATCGCAAAGATAGGGCTGCTTGGCAGGTCCTCAGGAAACAAGTACTTAAGAGTACTGGTGAGGACTTGTCTACAAGTAGAGAAGGTTCTGTGAAAGAAGTAGGTTTTTCAGACACACCCTTATCACTTGTTTTGGACTTCTTAGTAATTGCTGCTCTGGCTCAGGAGCCCATGGAAAAAAACAGTAAGAGCTGGATTCATTGTCTATTACTGTAATCATCTAAAAATTAGGCATATAATCTAAACTAGTCCTTCTGTGCTTCTTGAATAAAGGAGAAGGGGAGAGAGGCAGACTTCAGCTTGTGAACAGGCTATAGAGAATAATGTACCTTTGGGAAGCAGACATTCTGTACTCTAAGGTGTATTATAGAAACAAAAGAGCCAAGAAGGGCCAGGTGGTCTGAGCTCTTGCATCACTGCAGATCACCGATGAAGGGAAGGCTTGAAGTGAACCAGCTCCCTCCAACTGGAAAAGAGCTGCAGGACTGAACACTAAGTCAGGGGTTGAACGGCAGAAATAAAAGCCACACAGCCAAGAATGACTGTCAAAGATGATTTCAGAAGTAAAGGACTGAATAGGCAGTGTTATAAGCACTGGGAGACATATCACCTGGGAATCAAGAACTTGGAGTACATGGAAAGGTATTCTGTCTGCAGAACGTATTATTCCATGCCAGTTTGATATTAACATTAAGATTTTTTACTGACCAGCTTAATTCTAGGAAAGAAGCTATGTTTTGACACTGTGCTGTTGGTTTCTGTGCTAGACCAGCAACTACCAGTGAAGAGCAAGAGTTGTTCTTGGGAGTGGTGTCAGTAAGTCCATACCCAGCCAAGACAGGCAAAGGTAACACAATACAGGCAAAAGTGACAGCTGTGACAGCACCAGCAGGAAATACAGTTATTGCCACTGACCACTGAGGAAGGTTTCATACTGGCAGACACCTCAATGACAGAAGCAGAGTGCCCAGGATATTATAAGATGCAATGACAGCAAGGGACAAGATGGACAACAAGTCAAATCCAGGTCCAAGAATGGGCAAGAAAGGGAGAACTCGGCTGGGAAGGTGTAGCAGAAATTACACTCACCTGCCACCAGCAGAAATGAGGGTTGCCTTCACTCATCTGCCACCAGCAGTTCTGTAGCCATATGCTGGCAGGTCCTAAAGACTTGCAACCCTCAATGTTTGCCTTTGCAGCAGCCTTATCCACATCCAGAGATAACTGTTCCTAGAGAAATGCTGCATTGCTGCCTGACAGCCTGAAGAAGTGACAGCATAAGAGTAGGACCATTCCCTTCCACTAATGAGTACGTTCACCATGAATGAGAGGCAGCCAGCAAATGAGAGGGCTCCACATCAAGTGCAAAATCCCTTGTTATCTTTCTCTCCAGGAGTCTGGGGGGTTGGATTTGTTAATTCAATGGACTCCCTGTAGCTGCCAACCTCAATTAAGGAAATCACATGTTTGCAGTCCCCTCGCTGAGCCTCTAGTACAGAGTCAGCATTTGGGCATCAGACAGAAAGGAGGGGCCATTTCTTTTTACTATAATCACCCTAAACTCTAATGAAAACACATCCGACTCAGCAGGCTTAGTTTTCTGGCTCAAATGTTGGGCGCTTACCTTTCTGATTCAGTATGAGGAAGAGGCAGTTTGCTTCTCTGCCTAATACAGGCAGACAGGAGGACAAAACACAGCTTCTGCAAGTATGAAGTGTAGGCTGTTCAACAGAGCATGACTAACAGTCTTGCACAGACTTTGTGAAGTGCTCAGGCTGCTGCCTGCATTCTGTCTTTCTGGTTCTAAATTCGTGCTAAATTTATGGTATTTGGAGTTGGTTTCTTTGCAGATTTAGCTTCTTTGAGATGTGTTGGAACCAGAGCTTTTCTCATCTTCAAATGCTACACTTAATACATTTGAGTTAAATTGAGGGGATTCTGTTCATCTTTAGAAATGAAGTCTTAATCCATTGTAATAGAATGAGGTAATGGTAAAACAGAGTGGCATTACTGAGAGAAAAAGGTTTTGAAGAAAGCAAAGAGGTTTTAAAAATTTGTTAAAAACCTGAAATGCTTCAGTAGCTGCTAGATTTTAGTACACTGAAACTTTGTCTGTAGTGAAGGAGCACTACAGTGATCTTTCTCTTGCTGAGATGAAGTGTTGGCACTGGCAGGAGCTCAAAGACAGGCAAATCTTCTGAAATATCTAACATTGTAATTCCTTAGCAGGTCTGGAGAAAAGACTTGGCAGAAAGACAGGAGTTGCCAAAACACTGTCTTAAGCTGGAGATGGGAGGAAGAAGGACTTCCATAGTACGTTCTGCTATAGAAATCTTAATCTGAAGAAAATGGCCAGGGGTTTGTGGTATATACCTTGGTAGTGAATGAGCTAGAAAACTGGCCATGATATTGCAAAGGAGGAAGGTGTGATGTACCCTGTCCATATGTGTAGGGAGACTAAGGTGCCTGTATTCGATTAGTAATTTGTAATATCTCACAATCCATGATGTGTTTATCTGTTCATGGTTCAGTGTGCGTCTGTTACTGCTTCAGCATTACAAGTGAATGGACAATGTTCCTTTCACAAATATGGGTATAACTAAGTGTGACCCAAAGGGTGTTGAAGTTTTTGAAGTTTTGTTTTTACTTTCCTGACTTGAAAAATAAGAAACACACAAATATTCTCATTTATTTTCATTCTCTTACCACTGCACAAGCAGCTCCTTAATTTGCATTGGTTTGTTTTGTTATGTTTTGGTTATTTTCAATTTCCTTCTGATTGCCATTACAGGTCAGAGTTATGGAAGAGAAGATAAAACTAGCCAACATGAAGAGTGGTGAATCTGACACCACCCTGCACAGGAAATACCAGGAGCTGATGTGCACAATACAAGGAAAGGAAGATCTGATCAATGAATTGGAGACACAGCTAGCAAAACAGGTAGGGATGTTTTCTACAGGGAGGCCTGTAGGTTTCATGAGTTAGAGGAATTCTGTAATGTATAGTTCAAAGATATGGAGTATGTGTCATTACATGTTTCAGTTGCCTCCAATTCAGCTGTAAGATGATGCCCAGCTCAGTACAAGATCCTCTCTTTCCTTTTCAGATGAAACATCCACTCAGCTTTGACAGCCCATGTCTCTTCATTATTGGCGATGAGTCAATGAGCTTAAAAGGCTTCTTTATGTTAGTGCTGAGACCCTACATTGTAAGGCTACAGTCTGGTCATGGTCATTCTCTGGCTTTTTAGCATATGGATTGCTTTGCAAAACCATTGTGTAGCCCATCCCTGACTCAGTTCATGCTGATTCTTGAGAAGGGTCTTTTCCCAGTCTTCAGCAGTCCTTTAGCATAGTTCATCTCTTGTCAGATGTCGTTATAAAAGAGCAGCTGTTTCCCAGCATGGATAGTTTTTAGCCTCTTCCATTTTCAGTTGGTGTAAGGAAGATGCTACATCTACAGCAGGGCTTGTATTCTAGTTCTAGTAAAGGCCTTGCCCTGTGGTTTTTATAACCTGAGGAATGAGGTATTCTTATGTGTTGCTAAGTAAATAACTTTTAAACAGAAGTAGAATTTTACCAAAAAAAATTACTCGGCCATTTGAATTACATTGAACTAGTTGTCACCTATTTCAAGGACTGTTAGTAGAAATCTTATTCCAGCAAAAAGAGGCAAAATGAGTTTCTAGAAATGAAAGCCAAAGCTTGGCAATTCCAGACAAGAAACACTCTTTATCAGAGTCACTGGTTTAGTTTCCGAATGGGATGAGATGGTGGCAGAGCTAGAAGGTTACTCATGGTCCCCGTAAGGCATCCTATTTGTTTTCGCTGGGATGGGAAGAGCCATGGAGTTCTGAGCATTATTAAGAGAACACTGAGGTCATGTCTGGACCACACAATAGTGTGGGACACAGAGAATCTCTAGTTGCTTTTGGATCTTAAAGCACAGTAACTGCATCTATGGCTGCTGTGCCTGAGTGAATTGGTTCTGCTTAGAGGCAGGGCTTACTAAGCTTGGTGACAATGCTGTCATCGTGTCACTATTCTTCTTTAGAGCCCTAAATAAAATCTTGGCATTGTACTTCACCATATAGTGTAGTAATCTGAATCTTTTACATCTTGAACCCTGTTCTAAGACAAGTCCAGGTCATTAGGGATTCAAAGCCAATTCCTATCTGATGGATATTCAGAGATGGTAGACCTACTGTATGTGCCAGATAATTTCAGACCTGTAGGCACATCTAGTATTCTAACTCCTGCAAAGGTTGAGACCTGATGATTAGGAACACACGCAGTCATATAAAAGGAAAAAAAAGCTAAATAAGTCTTCTTCTTAAAGCATCTGATTTGATTGCTGTTATTTCATTATGCTCGTCTACAAATATTCCTGCTGCCTATAATGTTACTAGGGTCTATTTTAAAGTCAGCAAACATACTTGAATAAGAGCCTTTAAATGTGCAGTTGTAGTGATAAATAGCATGTAGTGATTAAAAGTGATGTGAAAATGTGGGGAATTTTGTGTAGTGTACTGTGCATTTATATGGTATTTATCAGTGTGCAAAATTATAGTGAGAGAAAGGACTGACATTTTCAGTATCATAATTACTTGTATTTGTTTACTTCAGAAAAAACAATATTGCAGGGAAACCACCGACTACTACTTGAAGGTATTGTCTTTGCCGCTTAATTAGAGAAACCAGGGCTGATGTGCCATGGAGCATATACTCCTCCTCTCTCCCTTCCCTCCCTTGCTCCTGGAACTGATTTCTTCTTGCAGCTGTTTAAATCATTATGTAGATAGGAGAGTTTTCAGTGATGTTGCTTCTGATGAAGCCACACAGAAGACAAAACAGAAAGTTTTGGGTGATCATAGTGTTAATTCAGCATCTTTCAAAGGAAATTTCCAGAAAAGTTAAAAACACAGCTGAGAAAACACAGCTGCAAAAATGCTGTAGCAATATTACCCAAGCAGATACTTGGGGGAACAATGGTCATTGTGCAGATCAACAGTATTGCCATAACACTTTTGTGTGGACTAGAACCCGTTCTAATGGATATATAAACATACAACTGCTTATAGCATCTGAAACCCTCCTAGCAGGTCTTAGTGTCTTTCAAGGTCAAATTGTGGAGCTTTCTTTTAGATTTACTTTCTCAATGAAAATATTGTGTGTGTATGTGTGTGTGTGTGTGTGTGTGTGTGTGTGTGTGTGTGTGTGTGTTAAATATATTGTTGGTATTTGCATCTTGTGCACCTCGAAAGTTTGTGCCCTACACTTGTGTTTACAGCAACCAAATCCCTTTTGTTTAGAACAATTGAAGCTTAATGAATCAGTGGTAGGCACTGCTTAATTCTTATTACCTTTGGCCAGTGATGTGTGTGTAGGCTGGGGGAACACTACAGATGCTCAACAGCGAACAGCAACATTGCAAAACCACATGAAACAGAAAGTTGCAGACTACTCAAATTGTGGTAGGTGGCCAATTGTTACACGACCTGGATTTTGCTATTCTGCCACAAACTCTTGAAACAAGCCTCTGAATTTAGCTCTAGGGACCATGTAAAGCAACTTAGAGCTTGATTTTTTTTCAGAGGCCAGCTGAATAACAGTGTCCAAGTAGCAGTCTTAAATCTTATGTCTGGAATGAGAGCTTCAGTGTTTCAGTCACTCCTGATGCAGTAACTCACTGAGAACTGTTAGTTGTGCTCTCCTACTGCATCTGAAGTTGGGTTTGGTTTTTTGGCACAGAAACAGCTGAGGACTGAGGAAGCCAAAATTGTTCAAGAGAAAGCTGCCAAGATCAAAGAGTGGGTAACATTTAAACTCAGAGAGGTAAGTCTCTAGCTTGCTGCCAGGTTTCAAGGCCTGTCAGTAAGTACAGTGGCTGCACTGCCCAGGGGTTCCTATGTAGGACAACAGTCTGGGGACGGTCAGTGTGCCACAGAGGTGCTCTGCTTGTTTGGCCCTACACATACTCACTTGTAGGGCTGGGGTCATCAGTCTTACCAAGGGCTAGTTACTTTATTGGGCAAACTATAAACAATTGTGAAGCTACCAGTGCCCAAAGGCAGTTTCTGAACATTGACTAGTCACAAGTGGCTTTCACCTAGCTTTCTTTCACTTCTCCCTCTTTTCTCTGAGTGCAGTTTCTGTTCCTTTCTGACAGAGCACCTGTTACACAAACATGTCATTTGCTCTTCTATAATTTATCATCTCTGACTAATGCTGTTTTCCTATTGCCCAGTATTTTCTTGTCTCTGACCTCTCTGTTCTTTCCATCCTGTGGATTTGTGTCTCTATCTGGGCCTACCCTCTAGAAAAACGAAGATAGCAGCAGGTCAGCATGCAGTTTTAAGGATGCTCTAGTAGTTTTCAGCTGGTGGGCTGTCTGGTCTTTTATTCTGAGTTAAAGACATATTTAAGAAGTGCCAGTAGTTCATACAGAGGCTGTTTGAGAAAGCACAGAAAAATATTTTAAGTGGGTTTTCTAGTGATGCTGCTGATTAGAATGATTTCAAGGTGGCTGGTAGACTCACCCATCTTTTTTTTTTCCTTGTTAAGATACTTGAAAATAATAAAGATGAAGGCATGTTCTATGTAGTGGATCACACGTACACCAGTTTTGCATTATTTTTCAGTTTTTATTATTCTTGTTTCATAGCTTGAGCTAGAAAATTACCACCTGAAAAACTGTAATCAGAGGCTGATGGAGCAAATTGAAGCCCTTCAGGATACTTTGCAAGGTAAATGTGTTCAACTGGCACTGTAGCCTAGTAACCACCACAAGAATGGAAGTCGACATTCCTGGGTTGACATTATATTCTTAACTTTGTCAGAAATTAAAACTTGTGACAGCAAGCAGTAGAGTTGCTCTGTTGCTCTGTTCCTTAGTGGGTCTATTTTTAAGATGAGAATAACATGCTTACCTGCCTTAACTCTGAATTGTTTTCCCACCAACAATTGAGTATAGACGCCTTTTTTTTTAGAGTCTGCATTTGCCATTAAAATAAGCCACTGAGTTAGAAGCATCCATTGAAATACACAGTAGAACTCTCCATTCACTTCAGTGCTGCAGGGGAGGAGTCCATGATGTATTTCAGTGTACCTCCACAGGTGAATTATTCTCATCCCCCCAGAACATCTGCTGGCATGTGAGCTGGGTAACTGAATGAACCAAGGCGGCAGCTGTTGGTCTGCCTTTAGGAGCTGGGTTCCTCTGTGCTATCAGGTTGGGTTGGAGAAAGCTGCTTATGGTGTTTTGGGTTTTTGCAGTTCTTTGGTGGCTGGATAGAAAACTTTGGTGTCCGGGCTTGAATTCAGCACCTTTCATTGTAACATACTTTGAAGAGGAAATAGTCTCCTTTTTTTTAATTTTTATTTTTTAATAACTTGGTCTGGTCACAGTAAGATGAGCTCCTTTCCAGAGCTTCACTGGGTACGTGGGCAGAGGACATTTCTTTCCTGCAGAAGTCTTTTTGGCATTCCTATTACTCCACAGCAAGGGAATAGGGCAAAATTCCTTCTAAATCCCACCACATTTCTAGTGAAATGCTTTATGACTGGGTTTTTCTCATCCCCCCTGGCTCTGACTGCTCACAAAAAGAGAATGCCTGGTAAGCTGCGTTAATAATGTGGTATTAAGTGTTCCCTGGATCCCAGCTCTCTGGGCAGTAAACAGCACTGCCCTCTCCTCTTATCCCTCACTAGTCTCACTATGCCAGGCTGAAGTCAGGGACCTCTGCAGAGAGGCAAATCTCTTCTTGCTATGCTAATAGTAACAGCTTCTTCTTGATCTCCTGTCGCATGTAGGAAGCTGCAAAAATACCAGTAATATTTGAAATGAATGACTTCTTTCCAGTCTGCACTTATGATTTACCTTAGGGGAAAATATGTGCCAGGATTTGTGTGTGCCAGTGTTATGTGTTAGCTTTGCTGACATTCAGTTCCTTGTGACTCAGGTGCTCCCATGCAAGGTCATGCTCCCATGATTGTCTTTTTTCTCAACTGTTTCCAAGAGCGGGTTTCATCCTCCCCACTGTCAGCAGTAATTTATTCTGCTGTTTGCTCTTCCCTCTGTAACTTTGTGTCTTCAGTTTGTTTCTATTTCCATGTAAATCCGAAGGGTGGTTAAGCAATACCCACAGAGTTTGATGTTCAGGCAGCATTTTCAGCTATAGCTGTGCAGAGTCACACTCACCCATATTTTGCAATTTCCAAAGCATCTAATGATTTGGTTCTTTTTCAGTCAGGCTGAAATAAATATAAATGCCAAGGTCAATCAAACATCCTCTGCCATTCCAAATTTTACCCCCACTTCCTCATATTCTGAGGCTGCTATTTGGTGGAAGTTCTAGAACTGGGATAATCTTTAAATCTAATAATTATGGAAAGGAGAAAGTGTAATAATTATAAAGGGTAGGTACTAAATAGACAAAGGACAATGGAGGCAATCTAGGATCTATCTTTTATGTCATCCTCTAACATAGCAACTGAAAGGGCAGGAAAAGAACTAAAAAAAGGAAGAGTTTACAGCAAAACCATGTAAGTAACTATTATAAAACTTTGTGACGTAAAGCACTGTGTGGGTTGTATAGCACAAAAGGATAACAAAAAGCTCTAGGGAAATTCTTGAAAAGTGAGTAAACTCACTGATTGCTATGATGGTTAAGGTCTCCATACCTTTGCTGGAAGCCTCATCTAGTCCCTGGGAATGGATGGAATCATACCAGCTTATTTGATGACTTAATCGCTGTGGGTCCACTAAGGCCAAAAGCCATGCTAAGCAGTGTTCTGGCCACTTGGATGTATCTGACAAAGTGTTGTGTAGATTGGTGCACTTCCTTCTCATGTTTTAAGAGAGGAGGCATAATTCTATGGGTAAGAGTAAAACCTCCTATATTGCATTAGACTGAAAGCTTGCCTAGGCCAGTATCCCATCTCCTGGTTGGCTGCTCACGTTCCAGGGAAGACCATACAAAATATTGCAAGTAAAGCTGTCTTTCTCTCTATATACCCCTCCAGCTTCTGCTCTCAGTAGTTTAGGAAGTTCCTAGGCCAGAACTCCTGTACTACTGATACATTACTTCTTCTGGCCTGTCTGCAGCATTCTGCTTCCTTTTTTGTCTGGGAAAAAACCTTCCTTCTGTAAATTTCAGATGTGCTGCCTAATTTTGTTAGGAACCCTTTAATTTCAGTTTTGTCAGAAACAGTGATTAATCATTTCCTATTCATCTCTTCCATGATATTCCCAATTATAAATGTATAGTACTTAAAGTATTTGAATGCCTTAATCATATGTTCTCCTTCCTTGTAGATATGGCCAGCATTCCTCCCTTTGAATCTCTTTGGAGCTGTGACTCCCTGAAGCCCCAAGAATCGCAGGCCTCTTTTGCTGAGAAGATAGACCAGAAAGCTGTGCTCCTTGCACCTGCTTTCAGAGATTTGTGTCAGACAGGACCTACCAAACATGTCCTCTCTTCAGCAAACATAGTCCTTGCCAATGGCACCTTCACTGAGAATGGAGAGGATAAATCTCTGCTTCCCCAGAGCGTGCTGAAGCTCGTGTCTGACCCATCAAGCTGGAATCTCTCCACAGAGAAAAATGTATTTCCAACCATAAGTTCTGAACACGGTTTAGGGTGCTCTGATCCCATATCACTGGACCCTCCAGCTGAGACCACAAGAATTCTTGAGGCTTTGACCTTCAAATCATCTTTGGAAGGAAACTGTAGTGCTGTGAGCACCTTGCAACAAGTGGGTTTAGATGGCACCCGCTTCTCTGATGATCTAAGTGCCAGATTCCACTCCCACCATCTGGACTCCTCTTCCTCAGGAGAAATAATGAGCGTGCGTGAGGGCCATCTCCAAACTGCTGAGCCGCCTCTGGTAGTGTCAACATCAGCTGTTACAGCACATTCCTTCTGTCCAGGGAGGGAATGCAGCCTTGGCAGTAGTATGACCTTTCCAAAAATACGAACCCCCAATACACCAAGAGACAGTATCCAACTAGCCAAGAGACATCGCAGCCAACCACAGTCAGAGGGTAATTCTTTCCATCGTGTAATGCACTTAGAGACTAGCACTTTCCAGCCCATAAAAGACCCTCCAGTTGGCTGTGGGCACGTGGAGGAGACAGACATTGATGATGATGGAGAGATGGAGAAGATGGAGACAGAATGTGGCCTGCTGAGGGGAGAAGCTGGAATGTGTGAGGGAATGTACCGCTTACCTGCAGAGCAAAGAGAAGCTGTGAGTTCTGAGGCAGTTGACCTGGGAGGTAAACCTCCCACACCACCGCTGCACCGATTCCCGTCATGGGTAAGAAATGCAAGGACGACAGTGTGAGAAGTGCTGCTTATTTTTGTGCCCAGTAGTTAGGCTATAACACTTCTTGGTCACAAGGAATTGTTACCTGTGGGCATCACAGGTTACATTCCTGAGCCACCAAGTTGGACAGTTCCAGATCATGGGGCACACTGGTTCTGTTGACAATTTTTTTTTCTTTTTTTTTCTCTTTATAAGGGGAAAAAATCCATTAAAAAAACAGTACTCAAGAACCATAGGAATAAAAATGAAAGGCAAAATATGCTGCACTGTGGTTTATAATTATATGGGTCATCAAAAGTTAATCCTTAGTTCTGTTATCACTTGTTTAAGATGGAAAAATGAATCATAAATGCAGTGGACCAGACCAGATAGCTTCAGAGTGAGAAAAAGCTGTGGATACTAGAATAGATACATGGATTAGATCTCAGCATTCCTATCTCATGGTATGCTCCTGCTATCAGGAGAATTTTGTGAAAACCTTTGGTAAAGTGAATATACATATCCTGTTGTTTTTTCGTAGTTACTTGTGAGGTCAGATAGATGCATTGTTTGTTCGTCCTAGAACTGTTTAGGTTGGAAAAAGCAGCCTTTTCCTCATCACTGAGAAGGTGGATGGGTCACTTTGTCGTAGAAAGAGATCAGGTTGGTCAGGCA
>VZRR01008605.1:0-102317 GCA_013398015.1 Oreocharis arfaki
ACACCCAGCACTGCAACAGTCTAACACAAACACGAGACTGGAGGTCAGAAACCACTGAAATAGTGAGGGATACCATGACCTTTACTCATGAAATGCAATGAAAATGAAGAAAAAAAAAGTCACCCATAAAGAGAAAAAAAAAGTGGAAGTCCAAACTCTGAGTTCTACTTTTCCTTTTACTTAACTCTTGTTACCTGGCAAAAGGGAAAGGGTACTCTGGGAGAACGAAAAGAGAAAACGCTATATGTGATCTCTGTCTGCAAAAATGAGGCATTAATTATTATCATTGGAACATTTTATGTAAATATACATGTGGTGGTTGATACACACTAATAAACAATTACTGGACGATGACCCAGCCTATCTTATATGGAGCAAGGTGGTCTTTATAGCTTTCTTCCAATAATTCAAAGAACTTGACTTACTTCTGTTACCTAAAATCTTTACATCTTACATGATTACATTTTGGTTAGTGATTTAAAGGTATTTGGCTACCTCCATGTATTCACCATTGATCATGAAATATAAACACTTTGGGAGATCAGCACCTCAATTTTTCATGTTCTTTCCAAATCTCAGTTTTGTGGAGCGAGAAGTAGGGCTCTTGGTACTGTTGATAATAAGATGATTTTAACGTGTAAATTATTTGCATCTTAGAGTCTCTTGAGGCACTTATAAGCCGTAATTCATCTTGTCTTAAAGTAAACTTCTAAAATTCATCAGGAGACTCATATCCCATTTACTTTTTTTTTCTGTAAAGGAAATTCAGGATGACCAAGTGCAGACTTCTTCATGTCTTCATAAGAATCCTATTCTCAGTGTTTAGGAGTCTCAGTTACTACTATTTTAAGATTTCAAAGGGGATATTATTAATCAAATGGCATTAATGATTTCTTCACAATCTGTAACAATATTTAATGCCATTGCTTAGACGATGACCCAGCCTAGAGGTGGATGAACATTTGCATCATTTGCACAATACAAGGGACAAAACCAAACCATAATTTCCATAAGAAAGTTATGATTCATATCTAAGCTCTATTTGTTCAATAAGTACACTATTTTCTTTCATAATCTGTGGATGTCATCATGTAAATATGTCACAAAAACATCTAATCAAAGAACAACTGGTGGGGGAAGGAACCTCAGGAGATCTAGCACCAGCTAGAGCATGTTCAAATACAACCATTTCCTGTTGGGTTCTGTATATCTCCAAGGACTAAGGTTCCACAACCCTTCTGGGCACCCTGTTCCAGTCTTTGGCCAACCTCCGTATAAAAGTGTTTCTCTTCCATCTAAGTGAAATTTCCTGCATTCCCTGGAAAGTGCCTACTGTGCCTTTGTGTATAGAGTATGCTATTCTTTTCTTTGCCCATATTGAAGTTATCTCACATAATGCAAATGCATATTACACATCAAAATATTTAATATCCATGTCTCTCTTGAAACAGATTGCTTAGAACTGGGCACAAAACTGCAGTTGTGGCCTTACCAGGGCTGATGGGAAGGATCATCTCTGTCCAACTTCAGGTAATAGTTTGTCGGTGCAATCCATTAGCATTTTTTTGTGACGAAGACATGTCGTTGGGTCATGTTCAACTCTGTGTCCACCCCAGCTCCCAGGTCCTTTTTTGCCAAGCTGCTTTCCAGCTGAGCGGTCCCCAACACAGATCAGTGCCAAGGGTTGCTCCTCCCCAGCTGAAGGACATTTCTGTTGTTGAAGTTCACCAGGTTCCTGTCAGCCCATTTCTCCAGCCTTTTGAGCTCTCTCTGAATGGCATCATCACCATCAGTGTAACATCCACTACTCCCAGTTTTGTGTCATCTGCAAGCATATGTATGCATAGATAAGCGCTGTATTTCTATTTCTTTTAATGGTGTGTTGATATTTTGGGGAGCACAGTTATTTAAGTCTTTTGATAAAAAGATACTGCTTTTCTTGTCTTTATGATGAAGAAAAAAGTTCGTAATTTTAATATCCCAGCTGTGTTCCACTTTCCTGTTCCTTGCTAACTAGAGATTTTTCATGGATACATTTTCCTTACTTCTGTATTGCCTGTGTTTTCTATCCTTTTTAAAAACATTTATTTAAAATAAGTAAATAATTTCCATTGCAAATGTGAGAGGAGAACTGCTACCTTCACTGGCTCCCTTGACCAAGATTTTTTAATAGAAGTCCTTCAGGTGATCGAAAAATTGATAATTGTAAAAGAATCCTAGTAAATAGATTTTAAATATTTACCAATCATTCATAGTTTTCATCAGCTTTGTTGTTTTGCTTTTCTTTTTTCCCACTGAGTTTTGTTCATGAATGTGTTTGGCTTAGATAAATCTTCTTAATGTGTTTTAGCACTGATCCTCAAAGTCCTTTGGATTTTTAGCTCTGTCTGAAATAATGGGAGTTAGTTACTTTGGACGCACGTTGGAAGAAAAGCCTTCTCTCTGTATCTTGCTGGTTAGAATATTCTGCTTGAATGTAGGAGACAAAAATTAATCCATGAGCACTTGCAATCACCTTGCCTTTGACTAAACCAGAGAAGTTTCTAATAGAAATGTCATTTCTAATTTTTTTTCCAAAACATGCATTGAAAATATCTGCTTCACGTCTTTTTTAAAAAAAATCCGTATTGCTGAATTTTTTTCAAACTTGCTAATAATTTTTGAATGGTCTCAGATTCCCAATCTATCTTACGGCAGGGAGATGTGATTGTGCGGAGATGCAGTGTGTGGTTTAGGCTTAACATGTTTCATCACCATCTCATTTGGCCCTCTTTCGAGGGACAAAGAAAGACCATGCTACTCTGCTGAAAGCCCTTTGAAGACTTGTGTTCAACACTGCCCTCCGAGCTCACACAGCACAGAAAGCCTTTTATTCCTTCAGAAAAGGCACATAACACACCAGATGAAACAGTCTTGTTTGTTAACTGTGAATAAGGGGAGTGTGCCTGTCCCTGTCACCTGGAGGACTGAGGATATTCAAGGTCCTTCTCTATAGGTTTTTAAGCACTAAATCTTTTCAGACAAGTCTGATTGCTTTTTGATGTTACTACAAAGCTAGAAAATGATCTTACTCTCAACATTAATTAAAATCAAATGGAAAATTAGTCTTTCACATTGACAGGATCTAACTGCAGGGCTGTAAAACATAGTAATGATGAATAACAATGTTTCAAGTTCTGATGAGGAGTGGTCCTTGTTTGATGAGGCCTCTTTTAACATTTTCATTAATAAATTTGCATGGAGCTTTGGCCTCTCTGAAGTGAAAGACGAAACTTACTCTCTTTGACAGTCTAGGATATGTAATGAAATGGTACATTGATGAAAGTCCCATCTGATATTTAAGCTTCAAATAATGCTGAGGACAGAAAATACATTGAAAAAACGCTGTTGCAAACAATAAAAACAGACGTCTGAAAATCAAATTAGCTTTGGTTTGAAAGTATATTTTCCCATTAGTGTGTGAATGGAAAAAAAATTCCCCGAAAAGAAAATCTTCTATTTGGTGGCGGGGTAAGGAACAGACAAAGAGAAGGCCCTGCAGAAATGTCATCAATAAAGCTGGCAGAAAGACCCTGGGGTAATATTCAAAAATATGTTTTTAGTTTATATGGGAAACATCTGAAATCTTGTATAACACAAAGCTGATAATAACATTATTTGTTTAGTGGTTATCTAATAATTTTCAGACACATATAGACAAACACCTGCCATTGTTTATGTGGTGTAAAAGTTGTATGTATTTGTGTCCTTACACTCCAACAGAATAGAAATAAAACATACACTCTAGGAACCTGACAACCTTATTCAAGCATCTAATAAACATATTAATCTGTATAATTAAGCAAATTATGTAAAAGGTTCTTAAGAGAAAGACTGAGACTAGCATTTTTCTATATCTGAGAAACAAAAAATACAACTCGATGTCACTAGAAATGCTACCATATATCTTCCCTTTGCTTAATCTAGAAAATGCAAT
Source organism: Oreocharis arfaki (assembly GCA_013398015.1). NCBI lineage: Eukaryota > Metazoa > Chordata > Aves > Passeriformes > Paramythiidae > Oreocharis > Oreocharis arfaki. The sequence goes on from VZRR01008605.1 coordinate 3,977, forward strand.
TTCTATCAGAAAACCAAATATCAGTAGAATGTTAACACCAGCACACATGGGCATAACCAGGGAAGAAATTTGGATTGTTAAACAAGAATTGTATTGATTTACTTAATCAATATTCTTCACTAATTGATAACATTGTTAAGATGATTAGAGATTTGCTGAAAGGTACTTGTCTGGTAATTATATTCACATTGGCTTGCCTTCACATCCCTCTACTCTTCCACCCTATGTAATTTCATGTCTTAATTAAAGTTAAAAAAAAAACCCAGCAAAACAAAGCAACAAACCCACAAAAACAATAAACAAACAAACCCCACCAGAAGCATATTTTTCTGAAGAGATAAATTCTACAGACATGTATCACGTGAAGAGTTGTTATAATATCTAATATATACGCAATGCTTCTTATCCACAGATATTAGAGATATTTATAAAGAAAGAAAAGTAGTAAAAGAAGAAAAATCCTGGGAAGTTTAAAAACTCTCCTAGTGATGTTTCATGAGCAAACAGAATATTTGCAATGGCCAAAATAGAATACTTTTCAATCTCCCTTTTTGTGAATTTAGTGTATTTTGGAGTGAATATCCAAAATCCAGGCAAGAGCACATGTCGGTCTGACAAATAAAACTTGCTGAGAATCAGTGTTCTAGCTTGTGGGAAAACTGAGATCTGTCAGTCTTGTCAAATAATCTAGCTTCTGAGTTAAAACCCAAGCCCTGATCCCTTGGTCTTCAACACTACATGAATGTTAATTTGTTACTGAGCTCTCTTTTGGAGTACTATCAATCAGTTCCCCGTGACGCAAAATCCATCTGTTCGTAAGGAGTGAGTTTTCTATAGAAATTGTTTTCAATTAAGAGAGTGGATGAAGGCTGCAGTCGATTAGCTTTTTTCTACTTTGTAACATTCTCCACCATTACCTGGTAAACACTGATTCACAATTAGCACAACTTCATGTGCCTCGCCTTGGGGTAAACTATAGACATCCTGATTTTCATGCTGTAAAAGCCTCTCCTCCTGCGACTAAACACAGATTTCTCGCTATATAAGAGACACACTCAGGATAAAAATAATTGTGGGGGCACCGCACATGACACAGGTCCGGGGACAAGTGTTAAATGGCTGTGGCTCATCTGCCACAAAGACATCTGGCTCTGTGGGGTGTTTGTGTGTGCCACTGTTTGTGTTCACTGAGGACCGAAGACCTCCGGGTGTCACAGATGCATTTAGCAATGTAGGCATGTACTTTGTTCCTCAGAAAGTCTGATCTAAATCAAACCAAAGCCTAAGATGCTTGAATTTCGAGCAAACCACAGGTAACAGTGAGAACTGCTTGTGCCTACAGCAGTAGTACACCCATAAGATCACCGAAGCCAGTGGCAAGATGTGCTGCTGTCTATGGCATAGTGCCTGACATGGCAACTCTTCTCACAACGAATTCCTAGTAAGTTCTTTGAAGCCAAGGTTTTCAAATGCATGCAGAGGACCCAGAGGACTGAAACCGCTCATGCATGCAAGTTCACAAGGATCTAACAGCTAAGATCAAAGGCCTCTAAAGGTGTTAAGATATTAATAACCTGGGACACTTAGTAGTTGATCCAGCCCGCATGTTGGTCCTGTAAATTTCTTATATGTGCCATACTCAGTATGTACTACGGAATCTTACTCTTCCTTCTGCTTGTGTTGATATAATACTAGTGAGTAAAGTGGCAATATTGCTGGAACAGGTCATAAGTACAGTCCAAAAGCAAGCATCTTTACAGTATGGGATATTTCAACAATAGCAATAGTAATAATAAATAAAACCCAGCTATTCCTATTGTTATTATTGTTATTATTGCTTTTATTTGCTATATACCTAATAGCTGGGTTGCACTGTGTTGTAACCAATCAAAAGGATTTAAAATGCTTGGCAGAACATAACACTTGTGAGAGATGCAAGGACACAACCTCCGTAAGTGTGCATGGATACGTGCTAGCATATGTTTGAAAAACCCGATGGGAACACTGAATTATTTTTTTCCTCTCGCTGTATTTATGGACAAGAAATTTACTGAAAATATTAAAGAAACACAGCAGGTGATAGGCTGAAGGCATCTGGTTACTGTAACCCTCATGTTTACTGGAAATACGACTAAGAAATAATCAGAGCTGAGACCACATTACAGTGTTATGCTCCAAAAACTCAGATATTCTTTATAGCACAAGGAAGAAAACCCTTTGATCCTTATTAAATGCAATAGTATGGAGTTCTGAGGTGGGAATTGCCCCATCTGTCCTTGTAAGAGACAGTGAGACCTGACATACAAGTAGAGTTGGAAAAAAGGGCTACAGATTCTTCTCTTCATTAAAACCATTGAGAAGGAGACTGGCCTGACAACAGCAAAGTAACTCATTAGGTCCCACATTTTGTTGTTGCTGGACAAATAGCATTTTGAAATAAAATAAAGTTGTGTACGTTGACATCAAGGTTTTGAGGAAAAAGGAGGTTGATTACTTGCCCACTAGACAAATTCTCCTTTCATAGATTCTCCTTTTGGTTCTCCAGCTTGAGAAAGGGAGCAGGGAAACACTTTTACATCTTTCAGCATTTTGTAGCTTGGAATGGCAAACAGATTAATTCCAACCCACATTCCCCCATTATTTCTTTTTCCCAGTAATATGAAGTTATCATCTTGAAATACCAAATACCATCTAAATTTCTCTATTCAGATTCAAAAGTAATCCTCTGCTTGGTGGATGCACCAACCCATTTTGCTTGAAGGGCACAAACCACACAGATGTACAGAATAGCTATAAAACTATATAAAACTATACTGGCCAATGCGATATTTGATGCACTTCCTTCCACAAGACCTTGTCACCCATTAAGGACTTTGCTATTACTACAGTAAAGACCTCATACAGCATTCTAATAAACAGCAACACAACGTCGTAGGACAGACAGGAAGAGCAGTCACTGCACAGAGATTTTGTTCCAAGAATGTCGGCTGTGATACGAGATCTTAAAAGACGATGGAGAAATACATAAAATTGGTGTACTTAACATTGGTTTAACTCTCCTCCTGCTTAAGGAAATCATAAAATTTTTTGTAGGCAATGTTAATCCCCTGTAGGGCAGAGACTTCCAGCCATGACTTTCCTCCTATGCAATGAATGCAGGTTTTTTTCCCAAGCAGATCCCTCGCTTTTACGCTAACTGAGGTTTTCTCCCCTCAAATGTTGCAAGATTAAATAAGAATGTTTTCTACTACGCAGCTGAGGTCTATCAGGTTTCTCTTAGAAGCCTTAGCTTGTGTGTGCCATGCACAATGTAAACTCAGAGGTAACCAACAGTAAAAGGAAGTTAAATGAATGTTATTCATCCCTTTTCCCTGTAGAAGAAAAGAAAACAGAACCCTGATTTGTTCATGAAAGCCCAGAATTCATAGCTCAGCAGTTAGTCTTTGATTTGGAGCTGGTTCACAGCAGGGGTGCCATGACGCTGATTTTTATTTGGGGAAAAAATGAGGATAATAAGGCACTTAATAAGATTAAGTGATTTGGAGATATATCTGCTAAGCATAGTTTAAAAACATCAGGCATTTTCTTTTTTTTTCTTTCCCTCCTTTTCATCTCCTATGCAAGAGCAGAGAAACAGACTTCTGAATTGCGGTTTTTACTCTCACCAAACCCTATGCATTTATATTTATATTTATATTTATATTTATATTTATATTTATATTTATATTTATATTTATATTTGCAAAAAAATTCTATGCAACTAGTCAACTTGTCATTAAATCATGAAAGTGTATTGAAAAAAGCATAGAGGAAAAACAATGAAATGGTACACAATTATTTACTGACTATTATTTAATTATTTAATGACAGTTAAAAACCCCCATACAATCAAGCTGATCCTGGAATACTTAGAATTAATGGCTACAGAATTGTTTCTAGCAACCTGGAACTAGCCCTGTTCCCTTCTGTGCTCACCGCCATCCACTCATTCTCTGCCCCCTACTATGTCTTCATACTCCAATCCTCTGTTTATTTTCCTGGGTCACAGAGAGCTCTAATTGATAACAGCCAGAGTGCCCCAGCTGACTTAAATGTTCGCAGTAGATTCACTCTCTTAGATTGGCCAGGTGGCTGCTCACTCTTGGAGCAGGTGAGGCAAGCAGTTATAACTGCTTTTCTCCTTTCGTCTGATAGTGCCGATGGAAGAAATGACAATTTATTATTAATGGTATTCATGAAACCTGAAGAAATTTTGTCTCTGTAAGACCTCATTCGTTATTTTCAATGCACTTGAAAGCTGGTTGATGATTTCAATGCTAGTAGAGGAGGATTGACAGATACAGGCAGTGTGATCATATAAACTTTTTGCTTTAGAAAAACGTGCTGAAGGATATAAAGATAGATTATTTCTGGATTGGTATGGCTTAGTGTTGCTTCCAGAAGGATTTAACCTTAAAAATAATTCAACTCCAAGCTTCTCATTGTAAGAACATGTTAAAGTTCTTTATAAAATCTGAATTTTAGTGATTTCTTCTCATAGAATATCTTTCAAATAATTTATTTTTAGTTTTTTGGGGTTTTTTTCAGTTGTATTCACAGATAGGCTCAGAAGATTGAAATAAGAATGTCCACTCCTGAAAAGAATTGTTTTCTCTTTTGTATTGCCAACATGAATTAAAATGTAGAAAAATAAAAGCATAAACATTGGGAGAAATTCTGTGAAATATGATTCAGATAAATTAAATTGTTTCAAGACAGATTTTTAGTCCTGAAACAACAGGTGTTCCTTCTAGTGCCTGGAATCTGTACTCTTCCCTGTGCCAGCAGACAACTTCATAGATTGCTAACTATGACAGGGTCTAAAACTGGGAAGAAACTTTGGTAATCATTAAGGAAGCTCTGAGACTTATTAGGAAAAAAAGTCTGGTGAGCACAGATCTATTAAGCTAATGGTTTCCATTCTGAGGATGCTCAGCTAGTCTAATCTCGTGTACAGTCACAAACCTTGGGTTTTTTAAGATAAGACAATAAAGGGAAAGACTTTTCTAGGACTACAAACTGAAATGAAATAGCATTCTACCTTCAAACTAATAGAAAATTGATCCCTCCGGATGCCAGCAAGGCCCTCTGGCCTAAAAGTCACTCCTCCCAGTTTGGTGCATTCTGAAGTCTTGCTGCGAATACACACTTCCCCATTACCTAGGTGATTAAAGATCTTGAACAGGACTAGGCTCAGCAGAGACCCCTGGGCTACACCACTAATTACTGGCCTCCAATTACGCTTTGCACCGCTTATCACCACTCTCTGGGTCTGATCATTCAGTCAGTTTCAATCCACTTCAGTGTTTGCTCATGCAAGCCATATATAGCAGCTTATTTGTGGTGGTCTTGTAGGAGGCACAGTCAAAGGCCTTCCAGAATCCCAAGCACACAATATCTGCTGCTCTTCCCTCATCTAGCAAGCCAGTCATTTCAGTGTAGATGTTTGTTAAGGTGGTCAAGCACGACTTCATCTTGTTTACTCTGTTCTGGCCACTCCTGATTATTTTTTTTTGTCCTTATTGAGCCTAGAAATTCTAGCTGGTTCATCACCTTTCTGGAGATTGAGTAAAGGCTGACCAGCTTGTAGCTCCTTGGGTCTCATTATCGCCCTCCCTGGAGACAGGAGCTTCAGTCATTTTCCTGTGGTCTTTGGTCGCTTTTCCCAATGTCCATAAGCAAACAAAGATTACTAAGAATGACCTTCCAGTGATATCAGCCAGCTCCCTCGGCACTTGAAACTACACTCCCCCTCAAAAATAAGGCTGGATATCTACTGACAACCAACGTGGCGAAGGCTCAACTGATAGCTGAGTCTTATCTCAGCTACTACTGGCAAGTACTCTTCCACGTCTCTTAACTTTCTGAACCACAAGGCAAGGACTACAGGAATGAAGCTCCTTCTAGGAGAAGCTGAGCTTCTGGGACACTGGAGCTGTGAAACGAATGCCTAGGGGATCATGGCAGGGCACTAACATTGCTGTCCCCACACCTTTCTAATCTGGGCCACCCAGAAAAAACGGCTAAGGATGTTGGGGCTGTTTAGCCCGGAGAAAAGGAGAGACCTTGCTGCAGCCTTCCAGTACCTAAAAGGGACTTAAAATAAAGATGGAGATCTGGTTGCCCAGAGAAACTGGGAATGCCACATCTTTGGAGGTACTCAAGGCAAGGTTTGTTTTGTTTTTGAGGAACCTAATATAGTGAAAAATATCCCTGCCCATGGAAGGGGGCTGAACTAGATGTTCTTTAAAAGGTCTCTTCCAACACAAACCATTCTATGATTCCATCAGCAACTATGGGTTTATATATGTGCAGTTTTCTTGAGTATTCCCTAACTTGATCTTCTTCCACCAGGGTTAGAACTTCTTTCCTTCATCCTATCCCTCTAACCTCTGAGATCTGACATTCCCAAAGGCTGGTCTTGCTATAAGGACGGAGGCAAAGTCAGCATTCAGTATTCTAGCCTTTTCCGTGTTCTGTTCAAGCAGGTCCCGCATCTCACTGAGTAGTGGGTCCACAGTTTATCTACTCTTCATTTTGTTGCCCATGTGCTTATAGAATCCCTTCTTGTTTTCCCAAACACAATTCCATTTGGGCTTTAGCTTTTCTAACTTCACTCCTGGATACTTGGACAATTTTTCTGTATTTCAGACAGATTACCTGTCCTCGCTCCCAGCCTCTGTATACTTCTTTTCCATGCTTGATATTTACCGTACTCCCTGCCTTCATGTTTCTGAACTCCCCCCTTTCATGGTCATTTGCAGCAAAGGCTGCCTTTGACTTTCACATTCCCAACAAGCCCTTCCTTGTTGGTGTCTATGACCAACCTCTAGGGTCAAACAGACCACTGCTTCTTGTTGGATCCTGTATCACACAGAGGAGGAAATTATTGAAGGACTCCAAGAGCACCCTCAACTGCTGTTGTGCCTCCATCAGATATCAGGGTTTTTCAAATCCCCCATCAAGTTGAGTGTCTGTGAATGTCAGGCTGTTGCTACCTATCTGTAGAAGGTCTGATCCACTTGTTCTGCCTGGTTAGGTGGCCTATAGCAGACACTTATTATAATGTTGCCTTTATCCGTCTTCTCTTTAGTCTTCATCCATAGCTGTTTGTTAATTCTTCATCAATCCCCAGACAGAGCCTCATACACTCCAGCTGGTCTGCCACATAAAAGGCAACACTTCCTTCTCAGCTTCCTTTCCCATCTTTTCTAATGAGGCTGTATCCCTTTTCTGCAAGATTTGAATCATGGGAACCATCCCACTTCATCTCCATGACCCCAAGACTGTGGCATTGCAAATACCCGAATATCTCTTAACTCATGATTAACTTGTTTTAGCAAGTTAATAGCTTGTGTTTATTCTCCTGTGCACTGATGAAGCACCTTTAGAGAAGCACCCCAGTATGATGAGTTGCTGGAGAGGGTTTGGCAAATTTTTCCCTAATGGTTTCTTGTAGACACTTCTTTGCTGGCACCTTAAATGCTGCGGGTAACCTCAGTTTAACCCCATTTTGTTGATTTTGTCAGCCTCTCCTGATGTATTCCCCCATAACCTTCGCTCATCTTAGTATAAGAAAGAATTAATTTTACAGTGAGAACAATCATTCACTGGAACAGCCTTCACAGGAATGTGGTAGAGTACCCATCACTTGGGATTTTCAAGAACCAGCTGGACAGGATGCTAGATAATCTCATCTAGACTTCCTTTTTCATGAAAGGTTGGAATAGAAGATATTTGAAGATATTTAAAAATATTTATCTCTTGCAATCTGAGCTCTATGATTCTATGATCCTGTTTGCCACTCTCTCACAGAACTGCTGGTTTCTCTTCCCCCACCAGCCTTTATTCTTACAAAGCTCTCTTAATGAGATTGGACATGCCATTGGCAAAAATAGAGAGGTGGATTCTGCCTCACAAGTCAAAGCTGACCTGCAAATAGGATCCCATGACCGCTGCTGTCAACGTGAGTTCTGCAGCCACAGGAGTGCAGTCTGGACTCAGTGGTGTATTTTTAACAAGGGCATGCTGACTCCAGGGATGGTCTGTGAATGTCTCATAAACCAAATGAAGTCTTTCTCATTGATATCTGGGAGGTTTCTAAGAACTTAATTTGGTTCATTTTTCTGATTAGAAGATTTAGATAGGTTTATACTGTTATAAGGAGGGAAGGATCAAAAGCAAAAATTTCAAAGCCTGTGTATTTTGCGCTCTGAAAGGGTTAATAAGATTAGTACTGGCACTTGATATTTCAAAAGTTGGAGTAAATACACAAAATACGCAGATCCAAACATTAATTTCTTTGCTTACGTGCCACATTTGGAGCTATCCCTCAGTTATACAACATTTCTTAAAATTAAAACATTTCTAGATACATAAAGCAGCTTGCATTGGCCGAATATAATTTTTTATAAACTGTCTGCAAAAAAACACAACCATATGGATCTGGCTTTTTTACAATATCTTTTACTGAGCCAGCTCTCTTTAAAAAAGAATTAGAACAATAATAACAACAAGGAATGTTGTCAGTTTTTAAAATGTTTTAACCCAAAAGCATTTAACATCTGATATATTATAAACGAGAAAAGCTTTGAATTGATCCCATTGCCTTAGAGTTCTGGTTACATTTTGCAAGTGCATTTTTGACATTTCTGTTGTAAGTGCACACCTTCTAGGAGATTAAGAGAAAGAAAAATTGTTGATTACATCTATGTTACTGTCATTTTTCAGTTACTGTCAATAAAATGAAGTCTGTCTGTTACTGACTGAAAAACATAATACTCACTTTTAGAAGGTCTGCTTCCATTGCAGAAATAGATAACAAAACTGCTGATTATTCAACTGACAGTGTTTTTACTTAGCCAAAAAGGTGCTCATTGAAAAACATTAGATTGATTTAGAAACATGGGGCTGAATTACCAAGTAAAATTATGGATAATTAAGGGAGTATCTTGCATCCAAGATGAAATGTAGTTTCTTTGCAATGAAATAGGGTCTTTGCTAGTGGTAAGAGTGAGGGAAAATTTCATCCTTATGTGTCCAACTACCACCAAAATTATTTAGACAAGAACCCTGAGTACTTCTGTGATGTCTTCATAGAAATCCACCACTTGAAGATTACTTTTTCACAACCTAGAGCCTAAAACATAAACAGCAAAATTGCTTTATCACCTTACCTATTTAATATATAGGTACAATCTTAAGGATTTTTATCCTCTGCTTCTTCTTTTTTGTTTTCCTCTCAACTTGTTTAAAGTTTGAGATTACATTCAGATTTTTACATTTTTAGCTGAACTTGAAATACAAATTTTCTTCCTTCCTCCTCTGTCTTCTTTGTTAGAAGCATGTCTTGCAGAGGATTGCAGTGTGCTTTGTGACCCAACATAGCACTGCACCATGCTCTGCAAAAATGAGGCTTTCGGGAACTGAGTTCAGACCCTTGATACTGTTTTGGTCAGCTGTCATCATGATAAAGATGAGATATACCTGCATGTTCCTTTCAGAGTCGTAGGTCTTACTCTGCAGAGCCTGTACCTAATATGTATCAGCTACCATGTAAATAAATGTGGGTCTGCAGTAATTAATGTTTCCTATAAAGAGTTACAGATTGCATAAAAGCTGAGTTATGGATCTCGAATTTGTCTGAAAACAAACATTGTTTCTATCTCAGTCACAGAGAGAACTGAGTAACGATAAGCCCTAGTCTCATCAAAATTCATTTTCTGTCTCTCTTGCTGTGGAGCCTCCACTGCCATCTGGTATATTTTATTTTCTTCCTCTTCAGATGCATATTCTTAAGAGCCAGCTGCTATACAGCCCTCAATCTCTCAATGTCTTTCTCCAAAACTTCCAGGCTTCAGTTATGCCATCTAGTCTGTTCGCTACTGAGGAGTGGTTAACTTATACAGGCTCACGGAACCAAATATCAGAGGTTGTCATCTTGGCTTAAATGATAGGTTCTTAAGCCTGATATTATTCAAGGTAAACATGAACCAGGTGACTGAGCAAAAAATCAAAACCCAGGTATTTATAACAGAGTTGGTTGGACTTCATTCAAGTATCTCAGAATCCATCTCTTATTAGTTCTGCATGAATTCAGGAATGATCTTTGCAGCTTTTCCAAAAAGTAATTTTGGACCCCAAATATTCTACATCAACTATTAGTGGATGTTCAGTGACTGGTCGAATTGCTAAGAAGTAGATTTTCATTTACAACATCAAATTAACTTCAACTGATTTACCATGCAAATGAAAAATCATATGTCATTTGGCCTGTTGCTTTTGTCCCTTCTCCTCCACACACACAGATTTTCCAACAGTGATAGTCTCAGAGGCACTTACAGTCTAGTTACCAGATGTCATCCCTATGCTGATGACACTACGTAATGGACTTGGCCCAGCACCTCAGGAAATTAGATCACCATTGCAAGGTGACTTTGGGGTATTTCACAAGTGCTTGATGAGTAACAAATTAGTGTTAAATTTTGAGGAAAAGTTATAAAATTCTCCTATAATTCCAAATTAAGATCATTAGTTCTAACTCTGCTTTTAGGCGATGCATATATTGATGATTTTTTTTTTTTATTTTGAGCTATTCAATTTCTTTAAATAGCCTGTTATTTGCCCTTCTATATTACTTTTTACCTGGATTGAAGTAGGGAATTTCAACATGGAAATTATATCTGAATGCATTATCGCTCAAGAACAGCTATCGGTGTCCTTTGTGTAATCACTAGAAACTCATTTCCTGAGAAAATTAAAATGAAAAGCTTCAGATCTAGAAATCACGTATCTATTCATAGAGAGAGATTCTTTTTCTCTGAAACCTATTACAGTTGTTTAAAGATTTTGTAAGGTAATGCCCACTGCACACCAAGAATATTTTTGCTGTTTTAAAGATCTGTGACATGTCTGGACAATTCGTGTTCTCCTTCGGGTGTGGGCTGTGATACGCTTCAGAGGTTCCTCATCTGTGAACAGTCTGCAGGATTTCTGTCTTGTCTTGCTTCATTTTCAGTGCAATACATGCAGAGATTCCTAGTGTCTGCTTCAGAACTTCTTATGGCATGCTGGATGAAGACAAGTTTCTAATGACTATTCCTTCTGTGCTAAAGTAGTCGTTCCTTGTTTTGCTGGACACATTGATTAAAGCTGGTTTTCTTGATACTGGTATTTCTCTGCATCTCATAGTATATATTAATGACTTGCATATGTTTAAGTCAAAAGTACTCTCAGTTCATGCAATATTTCAATGAAATACTGGTAAAATTCCAGAAAATTTATTAATGCAGATAATTTTTCTGTATTTTCACACAGGGTTCTAACCCATACAATTTTACAAAATAAAATTATTTCTGTAAATACAGCACATTTTTTCTTATTCTATTTTTTCTCTGGTAGGCATTTTCTCTAAGTTCCTGATGGATATTAATCATTGCATTCACTAAACGTATTTTGCTTAAATTTGTGACATTAGCTTTCTCTGTTGAATATCAAATTTGGTGGTTACAATTACCCTACCCAGGCTAGGAATATTTCCATACTTAATACAAAATTTCTTGGGAATATTTTTTTCATTATTTTAAGGAAATCATAATTTTTGTACAATGATATAAGAAGTAATGGCTTTAATAATGATGGAAGTATCAGAAAAATCATGGGAAAGAATGAAAGGAGGAAAAATATGTAAAAAAGGAGGAGGCTAAAGAATCTGCTCTGAGAATAAGGGGATAATGAATTGGCAAGACAAAAGTCTATGTACTCGTATAAATAATTCTTTTTCAGAGGGATTTACTATCACATTTACAATCCCAGTTTTGATAAAACTGATAATTCTGCATATGTCTTTACAGGAAAATGGTAATAATAAATAAATTGAAATAATAATAAACCACAAATTTCTTAGTGGAATTACAACTTAGTCATGCTACAGGGAATATGGCAATACAGAATACATCTGCATTAGCAAGTAATGTAGTAAGAACAAGAATCCTCTTTTGGCATAATCATAGCAGGTTCAGGAGGAGATTGAGAATTGCATTGAGGATTGGACCTATGTGTGGTGAGCGTAGAAGGAAAATACTGCACTGAAAAAACCTAGTAAGTGGAAAGGCTCTTTGTGAGCTGAGGTAGCAGAATATTGAAATATGAAATAATGAAGTATCAGTAGCTACAGTTGATGCATATTCAAGAAAAAAAAAAACTTTTCTTAAGAAGTCAATCTTCTTGTATGTAAAAGCCTTTAAAAGCTGGGTTTTTTTATTTGAAAGGGTGTTTTAGACTCTTTCTGTCAGCTTGTGTCTTTTGCTGGTCAATGTTGTAGAAACAATGATACATAATAGGAATGAACAATGAACATAATAGGAATAACATACACTTTTTTTTTCTTCTTTTCTTAGATAAAATCACTCTGAAATTACCCTGTAGAAAACTATTGGAAGGTCCTGAAATCTAAGCCCTTGGTGGTCTTCTTTAGGCAATCAACAAGCTCAGGACAATAAAAGATAGTAGTATCCCACAGTGGATCATTTTCTAGGCTCGCCCTGTTCCTCAGTTTCATAAGATACCCATAGCCTTAGTTCAAAGCTCATTCTTCTGTGAATATTTAAAAGTTGTATAGCACAGTTATCAAATACTGCTAATCAGGAAGGCATCCACTGCAGGTTTGCCGTTACGGAAAGTACAATAGCTGTCTCATCTAATTGAATTAACTTCCGTGTTTGGGTTGCAGTTCCTTTTTTGGAGGAAGGGGGTTTTTTCTTTATTCTTAAGAGAATGAATTAAGAGGACTAATTATGAAAGATATTCTGGCTATCCTTCTGGTTAGCTGCCTGGAGAGTACTGAGGAATAACAGGAGTATTTGTAGGAGAGAATTTGAGGCAATCCTCTAATAGCTGTGACAGAAGATTATTTGGATGCAAGTGCCTAGTCAGAATAGATTTTCTGTCTATCAAATGAGATCCAAACCAGTTCTTTCAAGAATCATTAATTCTCATAGCATTCAGGCTTTTAGAAAAAGTTCACCAAGCACTGAATAAAAAGCTTTTTATAAGACTGACCAGGATTGTACCAGCTCTAAAGCATTTATCAGTAATTAAACAGACACATACAGGTTGAAGGTTACCATGAATGATTGGGTTATGATTTTCTCCCCCATCACACATCTTTTTCTCTTCTTTTTCTTAATTTTTTTTTTTCTCTTCTATGGGTAAATACAATGCTTCAGTGTGATAGGTAAATTGCTGGGCACGTCAAATTTTGTTACCTTGACTAGAGCAGAGACTTTACAACCTTTTGTTTCTGTTATTGCAGACCTCACCTTCATCTGGAAACTGTCACTAAAATAATTTTCCTTTGTCAGTGCTCAGATGATATCATTCCATGGCCCTGTAGCTCCCTGCATTGCTGTCTTATCTTTTGAATCAGAGCTATGTATTTTATCTCAACTGACAAGGCCTTTTAGAAACAGCTTACATTTCCATTTTGGATAATAATTAGCCGCCTGATTCGAGTTTACTTTTCTCCGGGTCACCTTTCCCAGATATAGTTATTGTGAAGTTTTGGTCTCATGATGAGCTCAGTCCCAAATATCTGGGAGATGGAAGCACACAGGGCATCTTTATTGCACGCTCTACCCTGTGCTTTATTTAATGAAGCAGAAGAAATTCCATGAGTTGAAGTAAACCAGATACAGAGAATCCATATTACAGCTGTGCAGTTACTGATTTTGCCAATTCCTTGACTAACAAAAATACTGAAAAGGAAATATTTTTGACAAGCAAAACTTAAGGTTTTTCTTATTGTGATGGCAACAAGAAAAAGAGACATTTCTTTCTAGTGCAACAAAAATTTTTCAACTGAACAGTTGCAGCATAGGTATAGCTTTTTTTTTTCTTTTTTAATTGGAGGGAAAAATAATCACTTTGTTGTAAATAAACATTTTACTTTTCAGCTTCTCATCTGTTTTCATTTGGGTTTTTTTTCTGACTAATCCATTGCAGCACTCAACAGAAACTTGCAAGCAGTCACATTTTTCACTGAAATAGCTAAAACCAGATCCAGAGTTAGTTTTACTCTGAATAACAGTTTCAAAAGCCTGAAGATCTGACTGTGCACGCAACTCTTCCCCCTAGTAATGATGCTTAACACTGCTGTGCAGCAAGGAGTACGGTCGCAGCATCTCAGACTAGTGTGATTTAACCTGCACTTAAAATAGACTTGTGTTTTACAGGTCTAAGCCAGCTCAGCAGTCATTGGAAGACATAATCGCTGTGCTTAGTTGTTCATTTTCACCCCCCACCCCCCCTTAGTGTGGATTTTTCTCTTTACTGAACTAATCTTTTGGGTGTCTTTTACCACCCCCCAGGATCTCATATCCTTTCATGATACTTTGCCTTGAAGAATGACTAGAGCTCCGTTGACTGTAAACCCGTACTGAGTGTTTAACAAAACAGCAGCCTAACCTACCGGCTTCTGAATTCCTTCTCTGAGGCTTTTTGCCTACATCTGTCAGGAACTTTTGCTATTTGCCTTCATATACTTTTCTAAAAGGGGAAAAAGAAGACCTTTTTTTTTTTTTTTCATTTGAGAGATAGCAAAACATTTGACAAAGTTTGCCCATGTTACAAATAGATAAGCAAAGAATCATTAAAACAATCTCAGGATTAGACATTTTGGAAGTAATATCTAATCTTAGAAAGTAAATTACAATGGAATCCAAGATGACACAGATGAATTGATTTTCATACAGTTATATCAGCGTGGGAATTTAGATAAGTGATAACATCAGAAGACCATTTGCAACTTTAAAAAATACTTTTCTTGATAGTAACACACTCGAGGCTTAGGAGTCAAGTTAGGTGAACCAGGCAGATGTAAGAGGGTTTTCTATTGCTTTTTGGAGGCTGGGGTTTTTTTCACTTTTTACAATGTGGAACAATTCCAGAAGAAGTTTTAAAATAAAAATGAATTTGACAATCGTTTCCAACAGCATTTGAAATAATAGAGCAAACTACGGAAGAACAAGCAAATCCTACCACATAACTTGTAGAAGATTATGGAGAAAAAAATCACCACAAAAACCGTTTTTGTATTTCCAGAAAAGGAAATTATTAACGCCTCAACTTAAAATTTAACCACTCCAAGGTTGGATTCTTCTAGACCAAGCCATGATAATAAATCACTATTCTAGCTGCTGTCCCTCAGTGTTCTGCTGGAAATTATTGCCACCACTGATCCGTCAGGAGCTTAGTTCATAAGTATAGCTTGTAATATGCTTCAGGCAAGAACAGTCACACAAGCTGGAACCACCATCATGCACTGTTTAGGGAAGCCTGTCTGATTTTTGCCTGAAGCAAATGAAAGAGACTTGACGTTCTCCTGGAAATCATGAAGAACTGGAAGTAATCACTTCCCCTGGCACATCTGTGTCAACTGGGAATACATTTGCCCAGTGTCAGAAGGGAGCTTGATTCTGCTTCTCTTGCTCTGACAAAGTAATCCCATACTATGCAAATATTTTCATGAATTGGGATAGCACCGTGTCTCCAGACATTTTGCCTGATAGCAAAGTCACCTTTAGATCACTGCTATCCTGTGAACTATCCTGAAGGTGTCAATTTTCAGAAACCTGAATCAGGATTTTGACCCTTCAGTACTAGGGTCAAAATTATTAGTCAGACATAAACAAAACAATGAAATCAGGGGAACTTTCAGATATTAGAGTGATAGGAGGCTTCAGAAAGTGCATACAAATCCTCATTTTACTGGATTTCCACTTTTGCTGACAGTGTTTATGGTATAGGTTAAATAGATTAGTCTGGCCCATCACAGATAAATGCAGAAAGCCCTGTGTTCTGTTTATACCAGGGCAAAGAATGTTGTATATTGTGGGCCTCTTTGGTGGAGTCAGCTAAGATTTCTGGAACTTTAGGGAGATTCCTGTTTTTTCAAAGACATAGTCTATCTTTTATTTAGTATTATAATTAAACCAAATGAACTGCAGGTGGCATGGACATGAGAGCAATAATGAAACAGAGTAAATATCCAAGGCCCTGACTAAACAGAAAATTTTAGGATCATTGGATAATTTCTCTTGGAAGAGTTCTCAGGGGACTCGAGCCAAGCCCAATCTCCTGCCCACAGCAGGGTCACACGAGTGACCATAGCAGATTGCTCAGGGTTTCATCTGGTCAGTACTTGGAAGCTTCCAGAGAGACTGCCCAGCCTGTCAGAGCCACTTCCACCTCTGCCCTACTGTCCTTACAGGACAAGAAAACATAGCTTTTTATCCAGCCTGAACCTCTCTTGTTTCAGCTTGTGCCTGTTGCCTCTCTGGTTCCCTGCACAGCGGTGTGGAGTCCGCTGTCTCCACTGTCTCCTCAGTGGCACCTCCATTGGCACTGGGGCTTTAGTCAGGAACCCCTAAAGCCAGCTCTGCTCCAGGCTGGCTGAGCCCAGCTACTCCAGCTGGACATGCATGCTCAGCTTCACTGCTGTTGGACCTGAGGGCATGGAGCCGGGACACTTCACCTCTCTCAGGCTGTTGGGTCCCGCCTGATTTCCCCTAATATTAAACTGTGAAAAAACTTCTCAGAAGAAGTGGTGAACACTGTGTCACTGAAAATGTGTTACAGGGAACCATCTGCTGTATCAGGAAGGTGATTTGATAACACAAACAGCCATTACATAAAGTTTTGTTTTGGGCAGAAACATGCATATGTATTTGTGATTTTTATTTAAAAATCTTTGGGTTTAGAAGAAGAAGAGTATTGACCTAATCGTAGAAAATTTGTGCATCATAAGTTGATGTAAGTCAACAAATCTCTCTTAAATCCCATATATATATTAGATAACATTTCATTGACATTCGTAATAATGTGATCTTTGATCAAACACAGGAGGTTGGAGGTATGAGGGCAAGAAAATGTGCTTCTATTTGATAGGCAGACAAGTGGATTGCACTTTTCTCCTGGTTTCTAATTTTAAATAATTGAAAGGGGACTGAGACCATTGCAATCGTTGATTTTTAGGTATTCTATCTCTCAATGAATAGATCTAAAAATATATACACTAAGAAAAGAATTCAAGCTTACTTACCATGACCTCTAATTTCTTCATGTTCACTCTACCATGAAGACATTGAAAGGGATTCTGTCAATGCCTACTTTTAATAGCAGGATATGTTCTGGCACGTGAAGTGCATTTCAGAAACACAGGCAACTAAAACTGCAACAGACTAAATTGTACCCTGAAATCAAATACTACTGACCTAATTAACAAGCTGAATTAAAAATCATCAAGTATTCATCAAGAAGATTTTCCTTTTCATTAATCTCTCTAATCACGTAATCCTCTGAGTGCCAGCCAAGTTCCTTGGTCACATCAGATATTATGAGGATAATTAAACTAAGGCAAGAAGTGAAATTCTTTTTAGTATTCACTCATTCCAAAGTGATAAAACCTAGTAGTACCAGTGTTTCACAGTAAAACGGTTTCTAAATTTCATAGTAAAACTTATGGGCCACAAACTTGATGCGTCCAAAATTCAATTTCCTCCACTACTTGGCAGAGGCATTAGGACCTCCTATTTGATATTTGTGGCTTTTCCCTGGGCAATAAGGTTATTCATGTTCTCTAATAACTAAAGAATGTCTTATTGCCAGATCAAGATGCAATCTCTGCTATAATCTTGTTATGAGTTGCAATTATATTGGATATCTATATTCAGATTTATATGTGTTCACTCTGTTTTTCATTCTCGTTTCCAACAACCATGTGTGAATTTCCAGGTTCCATAGGTTGCATGGAAAAGCTTTCTTTAATCTCCATCCAGAAACCAGAAATTATTTTTTCAAAAATATACATCTGTGCACTAAAGAGATCCAACATACATATAAAATTTATGAAACAAATCAGGAGCTAATGTGAGAAAAAAAAACCTTACAATGAGCCATTTCTTTCCTAATTTCTCAAAGGACCTACACATCACAAACAAACCTGTAAGGTTTCCTGCTTTATTGTGTCAGCTGTGTTTTCAAATATAATTTTTACTGTCTCACGCATGTCCTGCAAAAGGTAGTCAGGTGTTCAAGTGTGTCCTTCCCCTCACACGCACCCTCTCTTCCTTTCAGTTGTCTCTGCTTAAGTTTATAACACATTTTAAAACTTCATTAAACATCCAATACAAGCCTTGGATCAGGTACATTCATGAATGTCACTGTATCTTCCTTTTTTAAGGTGGATGTGAACTAACTAGGGTATTGTGCTTAATATTGTATCTTTCATGCATACACTGAGCCTGGAGCTTCTATCTTGGCTCATCTAGCAATTTCTATGTGATAGTTTCCTTTGAGAGACTACAGAGGGTAAAAAGTGTTTATCAGTTTCTCCAGGAGAACTGAGAACTTTTAATGACTTTTGACTCATTTTCTAATCTCTCTATATGTGCTGACTTTTTATTGGCTGCAATACAGGTTCCTATTTATGAATGTTTTGAAGATATATTTAATATCCCAGCAAAAAGAAATAAATTAATTGTATGTGGAAGCATGTATGCGTGTAATTTAATGTGAATATATATATGTGTCTGTATTTGTGTATTCATATAAAAGTCTTTTGTAACCAGGGCTGTATTTTTCACCCAAATCAGAAATATCAGTCTTCTGAGTTTCATTCACCTTTTACTTCTCCCCTGACCATAGATCAAAAGAATTAGAAATGGAGAAGGTGTATCAGTTCAAGTACTTCAAACCCTGGAGACAAACACAGGATTGTTGCCTACATTATATCTCGTGCTACCTCTTCTCATTATAAATGTCTCAAGTGACAGAGTTTGAATATTTCCCTTTCAAATTTGTTAAATAAATTTAAATTTATCACTGGCAAGTAGTTTTCTTCAAATATATTATTTTTTCTGTCTTTAATATCAGTTTTATTCCTGGTAATTACACATAGTACACTCCCAGATCGCTCTTACAATCTCTAACAAGTCATATCTTTCAAAAAATGTACTTTCCACTAAGCAGGCTGTGTTATTTCACTTTTAAATTTCCCATTTCTGCAAATCTTTTCTATTTATTGTCTTTTAGTGTAGACTTGGTTCATATAAGCGTGAGTGAACAATTATACCAATCGAAGAAAAAGGAGAAATTACACGACTTAGTGCAACTGTATGTCTGAATATTTTTTTTTCCAAATTTTGTCCCAAGTTTAGCACAAACCCTGATATGATCCAGTGCATAAATAACATAAATGCTGTACATACACGAAATTCCATAAAAAGTATTTTCTATAACTCACTCCTGGTATCGGTCTTTCAACTCTGTTCATTGTGACTCTTACTGATGTTGACATCTATTTACAATGTGGGAGCTTCTTAAATAATGTTTTAATCTCTTCTCAGCACTCATCTCCCTCTGAAAAAATTTGATCATATTAAAAAATCTTCGATGGTTACAAATCTGATTTTATAGATTTATCTGTGTAGTTACTCAAATTTTAGTTAATTCTGAGTTGGTTTTGTGAGACAATTTCCTTATTCTCATGAATTGCATGTGCTAAATATTATTTTGTTGCTACATGTGTTAAATAAATTAATCCTCTTTAACCTTCAAACCCACAAAACATGTGGCTATCATTTTAGAGGGAAGCCAGAGGTTTTGTATTAATTTAACTGTACAAGTCTCAGAAATTGCTGATCTCTCTCTGGACCTGTACAGTTTTGAGTTGATTCTAAGCCATCTACTCTGAAACAGCAAAATTTTATCTGTGATGTCATCATATGTGACTTTTTTAGTATTATATTAGGGGTTTTTGTATTATTTTAGGGTTTTTTGCAATTGCAAAATTTTACCCTAAAACTCGTACAAACTATTGCAGTGTCTACTGATAACTGACTGTGTGGAACAATAGAGAAAGAAGTTTCAATGATACATCATTGAAAAAACCACCAATGGCACTCAAAGAAAAAGAACCCTTCATCTTCAAGCCATACTGCTCCCAGCGAAGGACTTTGTGTTTTGACAAGCTTCCATAAAAACAGAAAAGAAGGATGAGCACAAAAGAAATGGGCTGATATTCAAAAATTTATGCATATCATTTTTAATTGCATTTTAATAGAAATCAGAATTAAATGTTAGTTTTGTTCAAGATTTTTTTTCCCCTTGAAATGTTACTACCATAAATGCACTAACATAGGGCAAACATCAATTTTTCACCATGTTTTGACGGCAAGGCTATCATAGGTGGCCCTAAATGTCCTAAGAAATGTAGGGGGAAAGTATATTTTTATCCTAGCCGTGAGAGGCTAGGATAAAAAGCTAAAATAACAGTACTGGAATGTCATTGTGCCTCTCTCCCTTGCCTGCCACAGTGACAGCTGCAGAGACCCAGCTCTTGCCTCATTAGCAGCAGTCTCTGAAACCATGGGTTTTCAGGGCTTTGGCATAGATAAGCTAGGGAGCAGGCTTGTGGCTGTTTTCCTGCCTTTGATTGTATGCTCTTCTCCACATCTGCTTACTTTTTTTGTGCCAGTGGAAAACTCTAGATATTTCTCATCCACTTCCCTACTCCCGCCCTGCTCCCTGCATCTTTGGCATTTTCTGAATTTTCTGTGAGGGTTGTCACTTGAAGTGCCATACAGTGCTGATCAAACTTCCTGAATTTATCTATATTCATCAGATCTCCAGGTGACCACAGCTCTTTTTTCGTCTGATCTTCCCCTCTTTCTATCTGTGCACTTGTTTTATTTGCATTTCCATCTTTGTGAAATATTCTCCACCTGGCCCTTCTTTAATAATTTTGTAGCCTGATAAATTACTTTATTAATACTCTCTGGGTGAGACCATACAAGCCTATGAAATCAGCACATGGTTCCAAGACAAATAAGCAGAGATTGCTTCTTGTTATGATATTACTGCTGGTGGGTTGTCCCTTTGTAGGAGATAAGAAGTCAGTTCTTTTTCAGTTCTTTCCTTCTTTTTAAGTGTCTCTTTATGACTTTTCTTCTGAATTAACAAGTCAGAATTCAGAGAGAAGGATTAGAGAAGTGATTGTGGAATTCAGACGAAAAGATTTTATAATTTCATATAAAGAAAATCTGACTTTCCTATGTCTTGAATGTCACCTTCTTTCAGGCTTTCTCTGGCTATGTGGAAAACATCTGGCCCTAGAGTGCTACCTAACTCCAAAATGTGGTTTTCCATCTTGGCCCCATGTTAGGATGAGACCTATATGTAGATAATTTCAGTTCTAGTTCTCCCTTCACCTGTTTCAGCCTTCTAAAAGAAAAAAAATGGGAACATGGGTGGTGAAGTGATGAGCTACAGTATGTTTCAGGAAAAACTGTTGGAGGAATTACAACAATGTCATGAAAAGCCAATGCTAGAGCATGGCCTTCCTCAAGTCCTTGGACTGCAACCTGAGGGACATGGTACTGCTTTTGAATGTGCTCATGGATCCCTTTGTTACCACTGCATTGAAAGTAAATATTAGGGCAGGTTTTTGTTAACGTTACTACTCATACTCTCTTTTATCAAGAGGAACCCACCTAAAAAATCCACTAGTTGAGAATCAGAGATTTTGGGCCATAAACCCCTTATGAAACTGCACCTTGTTTCACTTAGCTCAGCACTCTGAGACAAGTAGTGTGGGGGTTGGGTTGTTGAGGGGGGGTTTGTAGATGATAGTGGCTAGATAGTGATAGAAAAATGGTTGTTTTGTGGACAGGCTAAACTTTTTTCAGTTTAGTAACTGAAAAAAAGGATTGTTTTGCAATCCTTGCTCCAAAAGTTCTTATGAAAGGAGGAAAAGGCAGGCTAATGTACCTTGCTTTGTACATAGAACCAGGAAATCATTTCGGTTAGAAAAGATGCTAAAGATCTTTGAACCCCAACACCTCCAAGGATGACAGCAGGACAAGAGCAAACGGCCTCGAGGTGCACATGGGGAGGCTTAGATTGGAGATTACATTGGATAGTAATAAAAATTTCTTCACCAAACAGGTTCTCAAGCAAAACGTCTCCAGTTTCAATTGCAACAGGCTCCCCAGGGAGGGAGTGGAGCCTGGAAGGTTTCAAAAAAGTGTGGATATGGCATTTGAGGACATGATTTAATGGTGGACATGGTGATGGTGCAGGGCTGATGGTTGGACTTGACGACCTTAAAGTTCTACTTCAACCTTAACAATTCTATTATTCTTTTCAATGAAAATTGATGCAAGACTTACCGCCTAAAGAGCTAAAGAGTTAATTTGAACCAGAGTTATTATTTAATTCTTAAGTCCTGTTTTCTTACTTAATTTGAAAATCTGAAGAGATCAGGAGAACTCTTGCAGGATTCATCATAGGTTTTTTGTTTGTTTGCTTGCATGTTTGGTTGGTTGGTTGGTTTTGTTTGGTTTTTTTTTTTTTTAGATTACATTTTAAATTCTTGGAAACCTATTTCCCAAATAGAGCAACAACAATATACTGAAATTTTTACATTAATTTTTTCTCCCATGTCAAGCAGTTGAAGAGAATGCAAAAAATAGAAATAATAAAAAAGGTTTGTGTTTTTTTTTTTTTAATATAGAAACATAATTTTGGTGAAAAACACTTTCTAGTAGTTCTGCCTTGCTCCTAAAATTTAGGTGAAACATTTTTATTATATAATTATTTTCAACACAAATATGTGCACAATTAGGATTAAAACTTGGCATTTTCAAATTATTTTGCATCTTTCGTTTTATTGTTTCATTCCAGTGCTATTGGAATCACATAAACTATTCATTTGAAAGTGAAAAGATGAAAACATGCACTTCTAAACTAAAAATTTACATAGCTTTTTAGTGATCAGCAAAGCAGGAAATATCTACTTTAATAATAACAATATAAATCAACTGTTGCAAATGGGATATACAGGAAGAACTGCAGTACCACCAAAATTGTTCAGATTGCTTTATAGTATTTTGATTCCCATAATCTTTTAGCCTGCTGTTGTCTTTGTTTTTACTAGTTTGAATGCATTCATTTTCAGCTGGTTTAAATTGGATACTTAAATTAATGCATTGTCAATTTGCTCTTATGGCAGAATGAAATTAAAGTAGGAAACATAGATGTGGTGTTGTAATGATAATACAGTTTTAAAGATGCTCCTGATTGCCAAAAATACACATTGTCACTAGCCAAATAAACTTAATGACACTCACAAAATAGTATTGGTGAAGGCTATTAACAAGATGTTATCTTTAAAAGTCAAATTGTTGTTCAAGAAGAAATTATATTATTGAATTTAACTGGCTGAATGCACACCTATTACTTTTGCAAGTACTTTAGACAAGGCAAATACAAGAACAAGATATAATAGTAACAATTAGTATTGCCACATTCTCAAACACTTGTTTCCTTGATATTTAAGTTTAAACTTCTTGAGATAGAAACTGAAAAATACTAAAACCCTTATATAGTGTTTAAACATTACTTTTATTTAATGGGGAGGAAATCACTAGGCCAGAAGAAAGAAGTCTGAAATTTTAAGTATCATATTTTTTATCTCCAGGAAGCACTGCAGTGTTTGGTAATAAGCTGTCTGATGGTCTCTTGCTCATGCCAATAGCTGCATGTACAGCTCCTGGTAGTCATGCTTAGGTATCAGCATATCAAATATCACCGCTTCTCAGGTCTGAGCTTGTGTGCTTCATTACTAAATTGTTACCTCACAATGAACCAATGAAGCTATACAGAAGGGGAGGGCTTTTGTTTAAGAAGACCCTTTCTTCTTTTTGAATTTCATGGGGCTATTCCCATTATCTGGTTGAAACTGTTTGGATTATACACTTGCTTTTAAATGTTGCCCTTTCAAATTTTCCTTTCACCAGTACTTTAAAGCTTCTCATATATCTGCCAACTATAAAATTACCGTTTTATAGTAAAAATTTGTCATTCAAATTCTCAAATCTAGAGTTACTATTCAACTTTTTTTTTTAGTTAGAGATCATTTATAGTTGAAAATTTTACATGCCTATTTCTTTCTGGGAACATAAGCGTGTTCCTAAATCTCTTGTATATGCAGGTCACATTGTACCCATTTGTGTCAACAGGGAAAAAAATTGCATGCCTAACTGAATTCCATGACAACAAAGCTGTAAGAGTGTGGTGCAAAAGTCATAGAGTAGGAGGGACAAAACCAGCTGCATTCTTGGCACTTCCTCTGTTTCGGTTGTGTCCCTACGCACACACCTGAGAAATTCTGAAGGTTTCCCTTTGCATACATCTTAGGAATGGGCCACCTGCTATCATCTGTTCAAATCCAGCCTCGATTTTGCTGCAAAAGTATTAAAAAGCACAACCCAAAGAGTTTGAACTTACATTTTCAAATGCAGCGTGGAGTGTCCCACTTGAGAACTGTTAAAAGGCTGGGGATAGGTTGAGTGACTGCTTTGCACTTCTGGACACAACATGCTCGGGAGCTGCAATTCTGGCACCAGCAGTGCAATGAGATCTTGTGTAGCTAAGATCGATAGGTGTGTGGATAAAACAAAACCTGGACCCACGCTTTCACAAAGCAGCTCAATAGCCACCTATCCTTTTTAACAGACAGTGGAACATAGTGTGTACTTGGTGTGGCTTACTTTTGTTTTGTATACTCAGCTATGCATCTTATCATTTTGCTTTTCTTGCTTAGGGCAAAGACCCGATCATGTACTGTCTCTGTAGCTTGAAAATCATTTATCTTTGAATGCCACAGAGCACTATGCACTCTTTTTCAAATTCAAATTTGCTTAATTCATTTAACTAGAGAGAACCATCTTTCTCTGGAGACTAGTGGAAGAGGTCACTTCTTTCACTTCAAATATTTTAATCATTATGATTGAGATTGTCACCAGTGCTTGCTGCTGAGAATGTGTTATTTTCCTATCTCTAGGTTTTTGCTGCTATAAGAGGCTTATTTTTTCATGGTCTTTTTTTCTTATGTGTTTCAGGGTACGTTTTCATATCTTGGGGAAAAGCACAGGTTTGGGTGGGGTATGTGTGTGCATGTGTGTTGGTTCTTCACACAATATTACACACAAGCAGTTACTTCCATACACCGGAGCAGGGAAGGTATACTACACTAACTAGCAAGAATATATCTGTGTTTCTAAATGTAGCAAAGTTGGAATAATTTTCTTGAGATTTTCAAATTCTAGACAGATCAGCCAAAACTTTTTTGACCAACAGAGGCAGAAAAAATCCCCATAAATTTAATGCACTTCTGATATGATATTAATAACAAGAATCAGGGATGCTGGAAGACATTTCTTACTACAGATATTAAAACTCTTAATAGAAATTCGAAAACTGATATTGCCCTTCAAGATTATTCTGTATTTCTTATTTTTCCCATGAGAAAAATATTTTTAACATTAGGTTGTCTTATAATTCTAGATGAATAGTACATATGCACATGACATCAAACTTTTAATCATGCCCAAACCACATATAAAAGTTTTAATTGTATTTGTTCAATGCAGATCTATTCACAGCAGAGCAAGAATGAGATGGTCTACAAAGATGAGTAAGACAAGTGGGAACCTATTTTATGACAAATTCAAGTGGATCTATTTGAAGCACTGTGCTTGAGTGCTGTAATAGCACGAGCTGACATTTCTAAATGACACAACCTATGTGGTTTCCAGTAGCATTCTATTCTTTTGAGTCACATCTAGAAGAAATAGAATAATTGCCTTGGGTATTGTTCCATACTCTGTGTCTTTTGGCCCAGAGCTACTCGGTTTGATTGAAGTGTAGGGATCTGCACTGCACTGCAGTTTGCGGTGTGGGTAAGTCCCAAAAGAATTGGGTTTATTTGTTCTAGCAAAACAGAGGTCAAGAGAGATCAGGATTGCTTACCATAAATATATGAGGGAGATAAATGCCAAAGAAGGAAAAATATCAAAACAGTTTAAGCCAAAGGACAGTGTTGGCAGAAGAACCAGGTTGTTTAAATATCCTTGAATGAATTTAGACTCCAAATGAGGACAGATTTTCCAGCCAGCAATAAGGTCCAGAATAGCTTTCTGGCAGCTAAGATAAGTAGCCATAGAGAATATTAGCTAGTGTTAAGGTGAAGTGCAATCCATTTACGAGACTGTTTTATGCAGTCAACTGAAACAAAAGAAAAAACATATGCTCTGGAGGACTTCTCCAGTTCTCGTACCACCTCCACCCCATCCCCTCCGAAATGACAGAGACACTAAACCCCATTCACCACACTTAACCTTTAGCATCTAGCAGGATCTGGTCCTTGCAGCTCATTGCACTGACAGTGGAGAGAATAAGTGATGTGCAGAAACTTTTCCCATTCACTAAAAGTTTGAATTTTTCTGAACGAGTAGTCTCTCTCTTTGCTTTTCATCTATAAAACACAGAAAGAATGTATGCTTAAAATAAGTACATACATTCCATGGTATTAGACTGAGCATTGTTATCACATTTCTGCTTTTTTCTCCACCTCTCAGTTATTTTTCTATATATGCTTAAACTACACAGTCTCATTAAGAATTTGTCATGGCTTCAAGCTTACTGCACTAAAGGCTCCTTCATAACTAAATAATGGCAATGCACCAGATAATTTTGAACGATTACAGGAAAGTGCTATTTAACATGTAAGCAATGATTTCGTGGTTTTTCAGGTCAATATCTTTTTCCTCATGTCCTGTCATATGGAATAAGTGAAAACCAACATTTAATGTGTTTTCAATATAACCTTTTTCAATGATAAACACAAAAGACAACTTTCATGATGTCTAAGTAGTTCATAAGTACAGCACACACTACTGGAAGCCTGACAAATAGTTCAACATAGCTGAGTTTAAAAAGCTGAAAAGAAATTCCTTACAGAATCTGATGAAGCAGCAATGGCCTTTGCAAGACTATAACTGGTTCTCTCAAAACTCAAGTCAAGACTTTGCAGCCTGGGTCAGATATGTAATAAATAAATAATGACTGAAGTTCTGCTGGATAAGGAAACATTTCCAACTGTGAACGTTTAATCTCCAATTAAACTTTTAAGAGGAAAATTTTAAACCAGCATAGCATTAAATTTAATAAAAGATAAAGGTCAGCATTCACTAAACTCATGTGCTTAGTTGCTTTACCCAGTGTAGTTCTGCAGTATGTGTTCCTGTCTAAAAACACCACTTAAAAAGTCTTCAGCTTCCCTAAACAGTGGACCTGAAGGGACACAGAATCTGAAGGGATGCTAAAACTCTGAGCATCAATAAATCCACTTCTCAATTCTGCTGCATTTCAGTTCTTTCTGTGAGGAATTTTCTAGCATTTCGGCATTATTTGGCTGCAGTGTTTACCTTTGCTACTCAGTACTCCGGCTGAAGCCACTCTGAATTTGTTTTACAATACCAAGAAGGCTTGCTTCCTAATTCAAAACATAGAGATACATCTGCTTTAGATTTACCTTGCTACTCATCCCAGCTACTTAAGGACATTGTGATACCACCAGGCGAAGACTGTCCTGGGAGCACAGTGGCACTGCTGAAGTGTTTACAGCAGCTGAGGAGCTGGGTAAATCCAGATCTGTATTTCCATGAGTCTAGGCTGGGATCAGATATGATCAGATATCTCAGAGTTTTTATTGCTCTCAGAGAAGAGCCAATGCTAATGCGACTCTGCCCAGAATCAGTCTCTGAGGTGATGTGTCTCAAGTGGGAAAATGTGTTTGGACTTCAGATCACACACTGAATTTCTGACTAATCTCCTTAACCACAATAGTACAGTATTATCTGGCCATGCTCCAGTGACATTGGTAATAGCTACAGGTGAAGATTTCCCAAGCCTCCATCAAGATAGAAATTAATTTCCTTATTACTGCATAATGAAAAGTTTGTAAAACCTCTGAGAGAAAAAAAGGGCCTTGTTTTATCCAAATGGATCTTCCATTGGAACGAACATACAGTGCACTTTTAAAACAATAATTAGCCAACCATCAAGCAGAAAGAAAAGTATAGGCTTGGAGTATCGGTGCTTCAAGAAACAGAAACAAAAAATCACTGAACTTACTTTACAGGTTTCCAAAATACAAAATGTAATTATCCGATGATAATTTGACCCTAATATATTATTAAATCTTGAAGCTGAAAATTAATTATTACTATCAAGATTAATTTGAATCTAGAGGAAAAAGAAGGTGAGCCATAATCTAACAAATTCAACTAAACGTGCTCCTCATTAAATACTTCTGCAAATAGCTGTGAAAGCTTTCTTGCCTTCATTTCCTGCGCGGGCCAAATCTATTGGTAACTAGCCAAATATACGAGGAATTTTTTCAGAAAATTAACTGTATTGGCATGTATGATACAATCTCAATACAAAGAGAAGATGCAGAGTCACAGAATAGTAAACCAAGGCACTAAAATGTTAATCGAATTTCCTGCTCTTAAAAATCAAATCCAAGGTGGCAGAAGAAATCTAGGTATCTTTCATAATTTTAAATGCTGTTTCCAAGACATCTGAGCCTAGAGGCTGTGCTCTGCCTTTAACTACTGAAAGGCAGATGACCAGATTCTTTCAGAACTCATTTCTTACTTTGGCTGCTGCCTTTGGGATTAAATTTACAAACTTTGCCCTGCATTCATTTGGCATTAGTCTCACTCTGTCACCTATTAGTGTGGGTTACTATCTTATCATAGAAACCTACCTTATCATAGAAACTCTTTCTGAAGACACACAGCATATTTACAGATGTATAAAGACTTGAAGATACTCATACAAATTTTAGCAGAGTTTAGCCTTTTTCTTCTGTTTTTTAGTCTGCACACAACAAATAGGAAAATGTGGAGGAATATTTTTATCTTCGTTATGTCAAAATAATACTGAAGTATTATTATAACCAAAGTTACATGTTCATAGACAATGCAGCCTTTTCTTGTAGGGAAGCCAGAGTTCCTCATTCCTCTTCAACTGCTCTACTCACCACTCTGCCTCAAAGGAGCATCAACCCATCACAGAGTTTGAAAAGTTTTTTTGGTTTTTTTTGTTTGTTTTTTTTGGTTTGTTTTTTGTTTGTTTGTTTGTTTTAATTTATGGCACTCAAGTTCATCCTAACTTTCCAGTTCCTCCACGGGAAAGATGTAAGATTTAAATAGACATCCTGCTTCATTCTTTTTTCTTTCGTCTTTCATATTACCTTTGGGGCAGCAAAGAAGAAAAATCAGTTTCCATGAGTGATCCCTTTAGCTCTAGGAATATTTAAGAGGGTATGTTGGGAGTAAAAAGCCAAACCTTTATGTCCAGGCATTGATTTTAGCTACACTCAGAGCCACTTCTGTAATTATACCCTATTTGAGCATCTGAGTCTAGGATGGGCACAATGTTTGGATATCTTAAATTACATGAGACATGAGACAAAAAGATCAGAAAGCCTACACATTTGAGCTTTTATAGTGGATAAGCCCATACTGACGTCTCTTTAAAAAGGGGGGTGAAACAGTGTTCTTAATTTAGCATGGAAAATGAATGGCCCTGGGCACGGACTGTTTGTTATTTATAAGATGTTCAGGATGTTGTGTAGAGTACACTTTTCACTACAGATTGGATCACTGAGCATAATGGCAAATATTCCATGGAAAAAAACCTAAGGTATTTCTAGGTTAACATTATGTTTCATGATCCAGCGGAGGGAAAAGAGCACCAGATAACATGACAGTGAAAAGTTCTGTTTAGTAAAATGAGTAAATGATGGGTAGACCACGTCAGCAAAAGATTACCATACATTCCCACCCAAATGTATATGCACGATTAACAGGGACATGCTCCAATTAGCACTCCAGTGACCTGGTGCAGTCAAGCCAAGTGGACTGCCAGATACCCTCCAGGCTTGAACTCCCTCCAACCAGCATTCATCTCAGGCTCTTGGGTAACAAAAGCACAACACCCCACAACTTCTTCCCATGGGCAAGAGTTACAAGGCAGCAAATGAGAAAGGCTGAGAGAAGAAATGTCTGCATATTACACAACTGACAGCCTGTTACCCCTTTGCAGAGCACTGCTCTCATGTAGCCCATTGGCATCAGCCTTCCAGCGCTGCTGCCTTGCTTCTCCCTGCACCTGGAGATGGGCTTCCTTACAGGGGAACACTTGCTGGCCACATGGTATATCCTTATCAGAACACCCAAATCTGAATTTTTAGAGAACTTCAGAGAGCTTGGATTGAATACTCACTTTTCTTTCTCTTTGTCTCCATTGCAGAAGACAATAAAGAAAGCCAACTAACAGACAAACAAAAAGGCACTAGATACTAAGCTTCTGGCTATTTATCATAGGTCATTGTTCATTCAGTGTCATAATCCCAGGTCTTCATTCTACTATTCTTTTTCTACCACTGTACTTGTTGGAATTTCTCACAGGGAGATAAAAAGCATTATAAAAGCAGTCTCAAATAAATCTATTTTCTGTGGTCATTCAGAGAGGCTTTAATCTCATTTGCACCCAGTTCTGTTCTGGTATGGACACAGAAATTTATTGACTAATTAACTGTTTTTTCTGAACATATATTTACTGCCATTAACAGGCATATGCAGTGTGAACTACAGACTTTTATGGTGCAAACCATGATCATGTCTGCAGGGCGCATTTTTAAAATGCATTCACTGACATGAAAAACAAAGCAACTTGCATGATACACACAATAAATTCTAGTTCCCTGATGCACTGCAATACAAGGTGAAAAAATGACAGTTCTCTAAAAGGGAGGTGTACCCAGATAGGTAAATGGAAGTCAAAATCAAACTTAGAGCTGCATAGCTCAAAGTGTCTGTTGCAGAATCTCTCACTTGAACATTGATTTTATCCCAACAAAATTTAAACAAAGTGCCTAAATTAGAAAAGCAGTCCTGTAAGGTGACATTATGGTAAGAGAAAGATCTTGCTGGAGGCTTGTATATATATGAATAAGTTATAATTTCTTTGATTTAGTAGCAGAGGAAATGTAAAGTGACTACAATCTTCATGTATGTTCTTTTAAGAGAAACTGGGTCTAGGTTTGCAGAGTTTCTGGGCAGGATTTAGCTGTTAAATGTTATTTGTGGGGTTTTTTTCTTTTTGTTGCTAACTTAGGAAAGCTGCATTTTAAGTAGGGTGGAATATTTTGGCTTTCACTGTTTAAAATGCTATAGTTTTGAATGGAACACAATAGTAATGTCACAAACCATACACATATTACAGTTATGTCAGCTTGCTCATAATAGTTAACCCTAAGACACACTGATTTATTCAATACTTCTTTGCTGTGGGATTATCCCTGACAGAAGGCTTAATTTAAAAGAAGAGGAAATATTAATCCAAAATCAGTTGTGTGTTTTTGTAAGGTCAGAATGGTACAGGGTGATAAAACCACTACTCCAGTCTGAAGTGTAAAAATGATCCATGCCTTCTATTCAGTGCTATCCTTCCTATGATATCCAATAGCCGATTGATAGGGGGAGGAGGGATGGGTTTTTTCTTTAATGACAGAAATTAATGCTAATTAAACATACAGAAAACTGAAAAAGACAACACTGAAAGGGTATTATTTTAAGTCCTCTAGCAGGTGTTGTAAGTGTAAATAGGTTACAACACAGTTACTTTAGCTTTCTTGAACCATTTTGAACCATTGGCAAAATTGTATAGACTGCTGTAACACTTCAACTGCATATCACCTTAAAACCATTATTTTTAAGCTCTGCTGGTGTCTCTGCTTTTTAACATCAAGCCACAGCTAAGAACGGTGGACAGGCTAGATTACTACGGGAGATAAAAAGTCCTATGGACAAATAAAAAGTGTGCTCATTTATTTGTCACAGCTCTGTAATGTCAGCGACAGTTTAATTTCAGCAGTTTGAGATTTCAGGTCATGAAATGAGTGACGCTAAAAACACCTGTGAGAAATGCTCGTTGGTAGTGCCTTTCCAAGCTTTGAAACACGTTCAAAGATATATTTGTGAAAAAAAAAAAAAAAAAAAAAAAGTTAAAGGCATTTGAAAAAGTTTCAAAATTTCTTCAGTACATGTTACTCCTCCTATTTTTACCATGACTGCAACAGGTCTTTTTGATGGGCTAGAGAGTTATTTTCCTTTGCTGTTTATACATGGAAGTCTCATGGTGGAATCGTGCTCGTGAAGTAACTTCTGACCATGAAATTTATTCCTGGAAATATTGTGTGTCTTCAGTGAGACTTTCCATATAATGGTAAAAAAGCAGCTAGCAGTGATGCTATTTTTTTGTAAATGAGCTGTGCAGGCTTCTCCAGATTTTGACTTCAAACAGAAGTGTAAATGTTAGGCATATTTGCTTTATATGTTTGGCTCTCCTTTGCTCATTCCTATACGGATATGTCACAACATCCTGAGGGACCATAGGATATATTTCTCTTCAGTCTTATACAGACTTCCTCTTTTGACTGCATGACAGTGACTGAAGAAAAAGTAATTTCTGACACTTCCATAAAAGTTTCAGTATGTTTCTCTCAGAGACAACTGTCTTTGCTTCTTATAACTGAGAGAAAGTCTCTACCTTCAACTCATCTTTCAAGATCTCATTTGCGCTTGCCAGATTGTTCTATGGGTTCAAAGGCAACTCAACAGCAGCATTAATGTTCCCAAGAACTGGTGTTTCTAACAAGGATAGCTCTGATTTTAGAGATGCAAGGAAGGAAATTTTGGGTTGTTCTTCTTTTCTTTGCGTTCCTCATGCTGAGCAGTGGAATTATACAGAAATACAAAATCATGGTAAGAAAATGGAAAGTGAACTATTCTGAACAGAAAGATGGTCAGTTAAAACACAGACAGAAAATATGTTCCTCCCAAGGGAAGAATATAGAGATATTAGACAGTCACTTTGTTCTGTCAGTTGTGAGTCCTGTTCTCAATTTTGGAAAGGTGAAACAGCACATCTGGAGACTGCATAGGCAGGGAGGCGAGAAAGGGAATGTCAGGCATAGAAGCATGGGAGAACATGCACTCAAGTTACAAAATGTTTCAGGGTTATCTTTTTGTTGTTGTTTTTGAGATAATTTTAGAAGCCTGGAATGGGATTTATTTTATCAGATGCATATATAAGCAGTGTAATTCTGCATCTGAGCCTGGCATATGCCGCCTTTAATTGAATAATAGAGAAAAACAGGTTCTCAGGTGCAGTTTATCTCCTCCTATAGTAGATGTCTAAAATTTGTTAAAAGGTAAGCCAAAGGTAATTAGCTTAGGTGAACACTTCTGTGCTATAAACTTCTAAAGCCAAGTGAGATGAATCCCACCTTATATTTTTGGAAACTTTATTCTCCTAAATTTTTCAAAAAAAAGAGAGTTTTGAGAACATATTTGGTTTAGACAAAATTCTAATTTCAGTCAAAAAACATTTGATGGAGAACTGCAGACTAGCTCTAAATGGCACATAAAATGTTGTATATAATTTTGTAAATTTTGATTAGTTGATCTTGAATTTAAACTAATTCACTTTAAACCCATGGAATCCTAGAATATTTTATATGACCTTAAAGATCATCTAGTTCCAACCCCTACTCCATGAGCTGGCACACCTTTTTCTATATCACATTCCTCCAAGCCCCATCCATCCTGGTCTTGAGCATGTCCAGGAATGGGGCTTCCAGAACTTCTCTGGGAAACCTGTTCTAGTGCCTCACCACCCTCACAGTAAAGAATTTCTTCCAAATATCCAATCTAAGCCTACTCTCTTTCAGTTTAAAGCCATCACCCCTTGTCCTGTCACTACATGACTTCGGTTTTTTATGTTTTACTGTGTCCATTTTCTACAAATCCTCTTGAATGCTGAAAGCAGTTTATCACATTTTCTGGAGCTAAATTAAGCGCTGTGTAGTTTCCCACTGTGCTCATGGTTTTTTCTTCACTGGATAATGGCAGTAGATTGGCTGTTTCGCGGCATAAGAGTCTTCTCTGCCACTTAGTGAACTTGTACAACTGTCATCTAGTGCTAGAAATTCCAGTTGAAAGCCCAAAATGTTGCTATTCAATCCTGTTTTTCAAAGACATTAAAAGCATATAACCTCAACATATTTGTCATAATCTTCTTAATATATATACATATGCTTGCATTTATAAAACAGTTTTACTATTTGCTATTTTGGTGAAGCTTTTCATATTGATTTAAAATAAGACTCCAATTTTGTTGCTATTAAATTAAGTCCCCAAAACCTTACTGTTTTCAACAATGCAGAAGTGGGACCCTAAATACTTCATTTCTTCTTAAGCTTTAGTGGTACCTCACTTGTAGTCTGGGCTAAAAACTTGCAATTCAGCTAATCTCTTTTTCAATTTCTACATTTACATTAAACCATCCTAATTTGCTTTATAGACACTAGGAAGGTATAAGCATTCATAGCTCAAAGCTGTGACCTAATTTAGACATTGCTTCAGAAGAATAAATTTCTCTTGAGGAGTATCAGGCTTTGTTCGCTAGGGCAACCCATGAGATTAGGCGAGATACAGGTATCAATGTCGTAGACCCTCAGAGTCAATGCAATTTTCTAAGTAGGTATTTTGTACCAACTGGGATGCCCCGAGGTATTCACCTGGTCTCCAGTTACCAGTTCAGAATGTTGAAAATCTCTTTTACTTTGTCATATGTCAGCACATTACAAATGGCTCAACTACTCTGTAGATCCCTAGATGGATGTTTCAGGTAACTCCTACGCCTGCTCTCATATCTCTCAGATCTCTCCTACAGGGTTGGCTTCATCTCTGTGTTGAGATATCTATGTGTCTACATGCAGATGTGTGCATGCAGAGTAGTCTAAATTGTAGCCATCAGCTGGGGTCAAATTGGTCTAACATGACAAAGGCTGGAGGTAGAGGTTCAGCTCACCTAGAAGTAGATATTTGGGCTCAAATCAATTTCTTCAGCAGATTCATGTATTTCAAGTTGAGAGTCCTTAGAAAATCTTGTTTGACCATTAGAAGCTGATCCAGAAATGTCTGGTCTCTTTCAGATCCCATGCCCCAACTGCTACTCTTGTGCAGGTGTACTGGAAAGTCAAGAAAATCCACTCTGTCCTCACTGGAAGACAATGTAGTGAAGCTATTCTTCTGTGAATTTTTTTTTTCTGTAAGAACACATATGCATCTCACTCTAATTTGTGCACTCAAAATTAGTTGTAATTTCAATTTTTTGTTTCTAGTGCCTAAGTCTATGCTCTGTCACTTAATGGCCTGGTCATTTATTCCACCTTTACTTCTTCTTAATACGTTTTTGTCTTTGTTTTCATTAATCTGCTCAGTGCAGTCTGATTAATGCAGGATTTTAAGTGGTTTTAGAGGTTTTTTTAGCTGAGCTGTATTTCCTGCTCCAGGCTTATTCTTAGTTACCTTCAGAAGTGAGTTCTCAAACTCGAGATAATGCCAGCCACAGCAACAATGTCCTTTTACTTCTGAGACACAGTTTCGAATCATGTTATGAGCATGAGGTGACTGAGATGTAGTCACCTCATTCAATAGCTCCACAATCACAGCCTAAATTTTGTCTGTGGGTATGTCTCTGTCACCTGCACTTTTACATCATTATAGTGTTTTACTTAGCACAGAAGTGTAAACTACAAGCAGGGGAGCCATGACCTTGCCGCAATGAAAAAAATATGCCAGTACAGTAAGATTCCTGCCCTGAGTCTTTTCTCACACTATTGAAAAACAGGTTTCAAACGAGAATCCCCTCATCATAAAATTAGATTAAACCTCGTATCTCCTTTTTCAAAAATGGCTGATCATGTATGACCCTACATGGTACCAGGTCATTGTCTCAGAACTTAGCAGAAAAGAGACATTTGCTGCCAAGAAGAGCTATCCTCAGCTGAGCCTGAACCAACACATTGCCTCCATCATACCATATTTCTTGAAAATCATGGAATCATAGAACTATCTAGATTGGAAAAGACCTTAAAAATCATCGATTTCTAACCCCATTTCCCCCTCCCCAATTTCTAACTCATGTCCCACTAGGCCAGATTGCTCAGAGCCCCATACAGACTAGTCATGGAACGGGGCTTCCACAACTGCTCTGGGAAACCTGTGCCGATTTCTCAGCACCCTCAGAGCAAGGATTTCTTCCAAATGTGTAATCCAAGCTTATTCTCCTTCGGTTTAAAGCCATTAGCCCTTGTCCTGTCACTACATGCCTTTGTAAAAAGTCCCTTGTTAGATGCTGGGATGTGCTGTGAGATCCTTCTCTCCTCCAGGATAAACAAGAAAGAAATAGAAAAGAGAGTGGGGAGAAAGAGACTGATAGACAGATAGAGCAGAATAATAGATCCACCATGGATCCAGTGGCATCCCACTGGTCCTTCTTCACCCTGGGCCTCATGAGGGGAAGAGGAAAGGCAGACATGGATCTCTTCTCTGTGGTGACCAGTGACAGGGTGGTAGGAAATTACCTGAGGCTGTGTCAGGAAAGGTTTAGGTTGGATATTAGGAAAAGGTCCTTCACCCAGAGGGTGTTTGGGCACTGGAGCAGGCTCCCCAGGGAAATGGTCACAGCACCAAGCCTGACAGAATTCAATAAGCATTTGGATAATACTCTCAGGCACGGTGCGATTCTTGGGGATGGTGCTGTGCCAGGCTGGGAGTTGGAATTGATGATCCTTGTGGGTTCCTTCCGCCTCAGCTTATTCCGTGGTTCTATGCTTCTGTGATTCTTGTTGGTGGAAGTGCCAAGGTTGTTCAACGCTTGTCACTATCTATACATTTTAGCAAACACAGGAAGTAATGCTCATTGGCTACACTTAAGCCTTACTGTATTGGTTAAAGGATGCCCTCAATCCTAATGCTATTAGTCCCATGCTGAATCTTCCTCTTGTTTTGAGTCAATGGGTTTCTCTAGCTCATGGGTTGTGGTTGGTGGTTACACTCTCCCCCTGACAGAATTACCTCT
The DNA here is from genome assembly GCA_013398015.1 of Oreocharis arfaki. NCBI lineage: Eukaryota > Metazoa > Chordata > Aves > Passeriformes > Paramythiidae > Oreocharis > Oreocharis arfaki. The sequence continues at coordinate 40,919 of VZRR01008605.1, forward strand.
TATTGAGTTAGAGTTTATTTCAACATGGTTTCTCAGCTGGCTTTCCTTGTGGCCCATAAATTCTTCATTCTTTCTGATGTCCGTGATCCATTCTTCTCCCACAGCTTTGTTAACACTGGGACAATAGTTCTGCCTTTATCTCTGAAGTTCCCGTCACAGTGGCTTAGAACAGTCCAAGTTCCACACAGGCACATTTGATGGAGCTTCAGAGGCCGCAGATGCCATCTGTCCCATAACTTGGGGTGATCTTTCTTTGAATGCGATATGTGTATGAGCAGTTGCTTCTTTACACTTTTGCCACAGTGGGAATTTTTGTCTGGATGCATTACCCAGGATGTGCCAGCCAGATATTGCCTCTGCCAAGCCTGGAGTTAGCACCACCCTGTTGCTCCATTCTGTGCTTATTTCATGGTAAAGTGGCCTAAACAATGTTTGGGACAGCCAACTGTGCATTTTAAGTCCCTACTGATGGGTCATTCTTCTTCAGTCTGCAGGGCATTGACATGGTTCTACAAGGGCACCTCAGGCTTCAGGGAAAGTCTTTTCCTCCTGCAAGTCCTTGCAATCTCAAAATAGACTTGTAGGGAGAAGAATTTCTAAAGCTTGTTGAAAATCTACTAGGACAACTAGCACTAAACAGAAAGCTTTGGATTGATGCACAGTTTATTTTCTGACTGAAGTTTCTCCAGAACTGTGTGTTCCCCACTGTGCAAATTTATTACTCGCAGCCTTTGGGATTTGTTTGTTTCCCTTGCAGTTTATGCTGCTGACTATACTTCAGCTATGCCATCTGTTGTTCCTCTTTCCTCTTTCTTAATGTTTCTTTTTCCTTGTGTCCTCATTCCAGGCTGCATTAACTGCTCTGTGTCTCAAAGGGTATTTAGGAACTTTCAGTTGTACTTTGCAACTGTCAAATGCCAGTGCTGGAGAACTCTGAGTTCCTTTTCACATCCTCCAAAAGGTATGAAATGGCTTCAAAATATAAATTATTTTTAGCCTTCTGGAGGGTACCTTCTTCTATATTTGGTTCTTGCAACTCTATTGAAAAATGTACATAGGTTTCTTCTTTCTGCCTCAAAGACAGATTTTCTCAATATTGACAGCTCTTGAAAAGGAAGGAGTTTTTGTCACAGTTAGGATTTTTTTTAGTCCTTAGACAATGATATCATCTAAATGGAAGAGAATTCTTAGCTTTTATTTTAAAATATATTTCCAGACCCTTTGTTTGAAGAGATACAGTGGAAATCCTGCCACAAATACACTGAGTATGAACATGGACTGGAAGATTGGAGCACTGAATCAATAGCTGACAAGCAACAATTTCTTAACTCTCACAATTTCTAAACAAATAATGCAACTGGAATAATTTTAAAAATATGCTAGATGTTTACCATCCACATTTTAAAGAATAAAAATCTGTTCTCAGGTGGAAATGTTAAGGGACATCTGGAGTAAAACTGAATGATTTCAATTTTTTGAGACTGAATTGGCACTGCACCATGTATGCTCTATATTTAGTCTCAAATAGCTTGCTTTTTAAAGTAAGCCACAGTCATTTTAAACACTTATGAGTGCATGGAGTGCTGAGATGTTGTGTTAGTGTGGAAACGTGCATTTACTCTATTGTTCGGATTCTTGTGTGTGCTTTGTATCTTATATCCTCTGTGCACAGCTTTATTTACCTCTATGCAGTAACTAGGGTGACTTCATGAATCATAGTTTAAGTAAGAGGGAGAACAAACTGAGCTGCTTTAATAAGGAGACACTGAGTACAGAAGTACCCATTTTGTATAAAGCTGCACAATAATAAATTTATGTCACAAATGAATACTCTGTAATTTTGCAGTGTATCACATTTGCTTGCTTTCTTGCTTATAGACTATAATTTTATATTGAAACCCATCTTTGATGAGAGAACTCTCAACACAAAAAGCCTGGCCCATTCATTCTTCTACTTCTTATAATGATACAAATAGCAACTGATAAGTTGCAAAAGATTTGCCACGTTGGGAAAACAGAAGTGATATGAAAGGATATAACATGGACTTGCGCTATTTGCAGGGTCTTGAACTGTCATGCAGATTTTTTTTAATGATTATTTGATTTTTTTCATTGTAGAGAGGGAGGCTGGTGCCCTTGAAATAGCTTTTTTCAGCTGTTAAAGCATATATTTTGAAATGAGTTCTCTCAGCAGAAGAGGATGGCAAGTGTATTAATGCAAGTATCAAAAAGCTTGATCAGTTTAACAAGTCAAACTATTTACACTGACTATATAATGTAAGCTCTGCTACACTGTAAATTATTGCCTTCTACCTTTTGAATACGGCAAGCAGTCGATAAAGCCCTCTGAGGAATTTGCCACCCCTCTGCCTATCCATCTGTCCTACCATCTCTGGCTTTTGGAGAAACAGCTGTCTTTAAATATTATACAGTAATCTCTGCCAAAGGAATGCATGCATTACTGGAGCTAGTATTGTCTTGTGCATCCTAAAAGTGATTAATTTTTTAACAGGTTTCAAGAGATGCATTCATTTATCCAATAGGCTGAACAATAAGCATGGACTGTGGAAGGTAGATTACTTCCTGGTTTTTCAGTTGTTAGGTAGCTGATAAACCCCAATGGAAAAGTAAAATGTTTATCCCACAGTGTCTGTCAGTGTCACACAAAATCTCATATACCATTCATAATGAAGAAATAGTAGCAATGTTAAACTGTTTTGAGCAAGTGCACAGTGAATAAACTTCAAAGCTCAACAGTTTATTCCAACAGAAAAATTAAATTTTTAAAAATTGAAACAATCCTATTAGTATGCCATACAACCCATAGTACTTGCATACTACTTTTATTGAATGAGTGTTTGTCAGCCGTGTGGTTTAACAAGTAAAAGGAGCTGTGAAACACTGAAGACAATAATTGCTCAAAATATGATGCATTCATTCATGACACTTGAATGGGATTCACTACTTCTAAAGGTGGAAGTTGACTACCTAACTTAGATAGTTGGGGATTTTATACAAAGTCAAGGGTACTTCCTGCTACAGCCTTCATCCATCACTTAGAGAATAACATGAAGCTCCCACAGACCTTTATCATATTTTTGAGCCTTGTGTAAAAGTCTTAGGTGTACTAGGGCACCTTACATGCCACCATAGAGCTATCAGCTGATGAATGTTGATCTAGACGACCACAGTATAGACATCTGCGCTTGACCTGGTCATCCTATTTTGCTATTCATGGAAGAAAGAAGACAAAAAAATATTAGGGCATGATTTGTATTACTATGCTGTGCATAGTGAACTGCCTGCTAAAATGCTTATTTTTCTTTGCTGTATGAGGAGCTTAGTGCTCAGCTCAGATTCAGATTTACACGCAGTCAGATGAATCCCAGGCTTTTTTAGGAATAAATGAAAAATGCCTGTTGAAAATACTAGGGCACTGGCAATCTAGATCCTCTCCTTGATTGAAAAGGTAACCCAGAGAAACTCTAATCTCGGAAAGCTTTAGCTTCCTTGTCACTGTTAGGAAGAAACAGATCAGTCCTGTTACTCGATTAATATGAAAAGATGTGATAATGTCCACTTACGCTATTTACTGGGCCCTTATTTCATCCAAGTGGTTAGTGTGCTTGGATCCCTGAAGTCTGCTGCTGCTCCTTTTGAAAGAAAATTAGTGGGCAGCAGACAAGAGAGTAGTAAATTACCTTCATCTCCTCTTAATTACAAAAGTGCAGTTCCTGCAGACAGGCATTGAACTGAGTGGATTTTAATATGAGAGCAGCACAAACCTGCAATGCACATTAGAAATTGAAAGGTAAAATTCCTCTTGTTTGGGCAAGCCATGCTTGTTTTCTTCTGCAGCAAAAAAATCATACTTTAGTGCAGCTTTTCTTTCTTATCTCATTGTCAGCAGGATCCTTTCCTGGAAACTGTCAGTGTAATTGTTCTTCCTAATAGCGAATAATTAAATAATATTTTACTTTTAAAGCACTTAAACTGCACTGGTTTTGACTGGGACAGAGTTAAACACATTCATTGTAGGTGATATGGGGCTATGACTTGTGCTGAACACAGTGTTGATAACACAGAGATGCTTTCATTACTGCTAAGCAGGGCTTACACAGAGTCAAAGCCTTTTCCTCTCATCCCAGCCCACCAGCAAGGAGGCTGAGGGTGCACAAGGGATTGGTAGGGGACAGCTGCGACAGGCAACTCCAACTGACCCAAGGGATGTCTCATAATGCATGAAACCGTGCTCAGCAATAAAACTGTGGAGAGGATGTTGTCTGGGGTTGGCATTGCTCTGGAATGAGCTGGGCATCGGCTGATTGGTGCAGAGCAATTATTTTCTTTCTCATCACCAATTTTCCTTGCAGTTTCTTTACCTCCCCCTCTCTTTGTTGTCTTTCTTCGTAAATTAAAAAAAAAATTATTAACTGTCCTTATGATCTCGACCTAAAAGTTTTCTCATTTTTACACTTCCAAATCTCCCCCCATCTTGCTGTGGGGGAGCAAACAACTGGCTGCATGTGGATTAGCTGCTCACTCACTTCTTCCCTCCCCTGGTGAATGGTGCAGCAGAATCAGGAAAAAAATTTAAAAGTCACCGGTTGAGATAAGAGCAGTTTAGTAATTAAAACAAAGTGAAATAGTATAATACTAATACTACTAGTAATAATAATATTTGCAACGAAAAGGAGAGAGAGAGATAAGTAAACCACAAGGTGATTGAGTGATGCACAATGCAGTTGTTCGCCACCCACTGAGAGATGCCCTGCCCATGTCCAGCAGCAACTGGGGCCTCCTGGCTCACTTCCCCCAGTCTATAAGCTGAGCATGATGCTCTGTGGTATGGAATATCCTTCTGGCCAGTTCAGGTCAGCTGTCCTGGCCATGCTCCCTCCCAGCTTCCTGTGCCCCTCCTCACAGGCAGAGCACTGAAAAGTCATTGACTTATGGACATCCCTGCTCAGCAGCAACCAACAAGTCAGTGTGTTATCATCATTATTCCCATACTAAATCCAATGCACAGCTCTGTATGAGCTACCAGGAAAAAATCTAACTCTATCCCAGCCAAAATCAGGACAGCTGCCTACTGGAATTAAACCGTGACACTGACCCTAGGTTATTGGTTGGTTCAAAACGAGACATATCCACAGAAGTCACTCCAATAAATTCTGTAATTTGGAACAGAGCATTGGATTTGATGGCCATGTTAGTTTGTTCAGATTACGAGTTTCTCTGGAGTAAAACCATGCTTTATGAATCATTGAACACCCATAAAACAAATTAATAATGTGTTCAGATTAGTCCCTTGGCTATCAAGTTTACCAGCACAACTAGTTAACAACTGCCTTTTGATGATTATTTACTATGCTCTCCAGAAAGTTTCAACATGGCATTTTCAGTGAGATTAGACCAATTTATTGGGGTGGTCAAGCAATAATTAAAAGAAAAATAAAAAATCAGGAAGATTTCAGTAAGATTTCAATTGAAATTCCAGGTAGATTCCTGACAATACCTCGTCTGATTTTCTGCTGCATATTCTCAGCAGACCCAGTGTTAAGAGCTTCAAGAGACTTTGGGATAATATATCTGGTAGCTGCTTTAGCCTAATGTATGCTATTACACAGACTTCTCAGAATGTCAGCTGGCTGCTTTCCAGTTTGGTTGTGTCCTAATACAACAACTCAGCAATTCATTCAAATTATTCCTTTATGAAAAAGGGCATCAATAAAATTATACGCTGTTAATTTAGCCTTTTTTTTTTTCTCAAAAGCTGCACAGAACTTAAAAGGATAAAATAATTAGATGTAAATTAATGTTCATATTTATATGTAGTTAATTAGAATACTTTATTTTGTGTACCTAATTTGTTTTTGACACCATAACCTTTTAAAGGCCTGTCTTTAAAAATGCTGGGAGCCTAATAAAAACATTCATTGTAATATACCAGATTTTTATTTTTTATTTACTCATACCTTGATTGTTAGACTGGCTGGTACATTTCTATTTCACTTTGACTACCATTACATTCCAATATATAAGTATTAGTTATTAGAAGTGCTTGCAAAACAGAATAAAAGGAGTTTAGAAAAGTCCTGTAAAATTTGCAGCTTGTGACTCCAGATATTAAATAACAAAATTAAGTTTGTACATAAGACAAGAAAGAACTTCAAAAAATTGTAAATCTAAACAACTGAAAATGAATGCCATGTCTGTCATTTTTATTGTGAGTCTGTCCCTTTTTTTCTGGAATTTTCAGACTGCTTCTGTTCTCCACAATCAAGTGGCTGCTGAACACATGCAAATCCATTTTACTTTGTATAACCAAGAGAGGTGTGTGACCCAGTCATAGTCTCTGCAGTGGATTCAAAAATGTACCACTAGCCTAATGGGATTTAAATGCAGACCCAAAAAATCCCAGAGACAAACAGTGAGCAGTACACCACAGAAGCAATATTCTTTTTTTATTTTTACGTGTTAGCAGGTATGGAAATGTTATACCAATAAGTCAAGGGAAGGATAGGCTGTTCCTTTTGTCCCCATGAATCAAGAAGTCATTCATTTCGGTCTCAGTAATCTAGGAATGAATAATGATCTCAAAAAAACATTTCTGGTTTTTCTATGCAAATGTTTTAGGCACTTGTATAATCACTATTAATTGTATTTTGTATAATAAAACCAATGTTGCTGCATGTTTCCAAAAAATACAGAAGGTTATATTCCTCACATTTTCCTTATCAAGCCCAATGAATGAATAAATGAATGAAGGAAAATGAGACAAAAAAACATAAAAAAAGACAAAAAGACAATATAAATAGCATCAGCGTTATAGAGGTATGTTTATGAAGCCATTAAATTTTAGGAGGTACAAAAAAATGCTCAGCTCAGTCATCGTTTAAAAATATCCATAGTATCAAAAGAGTGCAAAGATCATGTTTATGACAATAATGTTTCCCTACTTACTTTGATAACAATCTATGTTAGATAGTGAGGTGTTTTTAATTTCTTTTTTAAACTGGTTACCTGGTCTAACAATATTCAAGGAGGGTAAATAATATGATTAAGCAGGGTTTTTGACAGTGATGGCACTTTGACAAGGGATTTTGCCTGCAAAGATTAAAATGGCAATCAACATGGCCTTATGGAAAATGTACCTTGTCAAACAAATGTGGCATCTTTTTGCACAATAGGTTTGGTTGATAGCTGCAGCAGATAACTGCCTTGACATAATGCAGTTATACTTCTATAAAGCAGTTTTCCTCGTCTTTCTTCCTTCCACTGAAGATATTGCTGTGCAAAATCAATGAAGCTTAGATATCAGCTATGGAAGATGTTTTAGAAAGTAATTACAAATGAAGTATCAGTGTCAACAGGATGCATAATCAGATGACTCTGAAAAGTTAATTCTTGCTTTTCAACCTCTTCATCACTGATCTGATCAAATTTGCTGATAGTGGGTGATTAGCGAGCAAGAAAAAATGGGGAAAGACCAACTCAACTAAATTATATTGCTGAAGAAAATTACTTTTCTTTGGACAGCATATGTTTAACAAAGCCAAATGAAAGGACATGCATCAAGGAACAAAGTGCGTAAGTCACACTTGCAGGATGAGAAATGGAGTCCTGATATTCAGCAAAACTGATGGACTTAGAAGAAATAGTAACTATTTAAGTGATCATGAGCTCCCTGAGCAACACTACAGCTAAGTAGGTGAACATGTTTTTAAATGCATAACTAGAAAAATATTAAATAGAAGTGAGCAGGCTGTATTTGTGTACAGACCCCGAGAGACTTTTACTACCACGCCTGCATACATTTTTTGGAGACGGTCTTTAAAAGGGATATTGATATATTAAAAATATTATAGAGAAAAATAACAAGGACAGGTCAAGATTTGGGAAACTAGCAAATTATACCCAAGATAAGATTATGAAGTCGTTGTCTACAAGTTCATATGTGAGAAAAAACAATTCTGATAGGAGACAGGGCTTGAACACATTAAAATAGCCAGTGATTGGAAAATAGCTAATTCAGAAGACAAACAAGAATCACCTCTTAAAATCATACATTCATGTAATCATTTAGGTTGGAAGGGACCTCTAGAGGTTATCTAGACTGCTGCCCTGCTCCGAGCAGTACTAACTTTAAGTTTAGATCACTTTGAACAAGGCCTTGAACACTCAAATTTGAAAGTCCTTCAAGGGTGAAGGTTTCACAAGCTTGTTAAGCATCCTATTACAGTCCCTACCCATTTATTCTGAAATTTTTTCTTTTTATATCCCACTGAAAATTTCCCTGGCTTATAGCCATTGCTTCTCATCCATAGATTGTATAGCACTGAGTGGAGTCTGGCTCCGTAATCTTTTTTATTTCCTGTATATATTAAAAAGAGGGTTTAGGTACATATTTAACACTACCATAATTGAAAATTAGATGTGATTTGGTGAAAAGAAAATGCCTCTATTTCACGAGTGATATGGATGGGTTTTCCAAGAGGTGTAGGGTTCATACAAATCATGAGCCTGATGCAGGAGCTACTGGATGAAATTCTGTGATTCTTACAGCTTAATTTAGCTAAATTGTTTTAAAATACTGTAAAAGTTCATGCTAGACGTTAAATTCATGATGCTATGAAGTCAATGAATTGCAAAAATAGTCCAGTTGAGTAATTAACAGAAGTAAAATGTTTCTGGATAGCAAGGGAATAAGGTCCTTCCCTGTCCTATTAGTGATGCTCATCATTTTCCCAACAGTGTTGAGCTGGTAGATTCATTATTGATTTTGACTCTTATTTAGTAGCCTTGGTACTAGTATTTACAGCCTTATGGATATTAAATTATAGGCTGAAGTTAATACATGGAGCATAATGTTGGGGCAGTACTTACCTCCTTTTATGTGTCTGTAGGACAGACATTCATACCTTTTCTAGTCACTGAATATTCCCTTTTTAATCAGTGAAGAGGAAAAAGAATTTCTAGTTATAAAAAAAGAAAAAAAACAAAACAAAAAAACCAACAAAACATGAACCAGAAGTTCAGATTAATTTTGGTAAGATTAATTTTGCCTCAAAGTGCCTTCTCCTACCTACGGATCAAGAAAAAGAGTATAGGTGAATGATTCAGGAGCTGATATGGTACTTATCTAAGAAAGTATTTTAAGTTGTGTGAGATGAGTCCTAAGAAAGACTGTGTAAGGAAAATATTCATAAAGAAAAAATACACATAAACCCTGAATTCTCAGTTCACAAATTTAATCTTTATATTATTGCTCTCTCCTAAGAAGAGCAACAAAGATGACGATAGGGCTAAAGGGCATGACTTATGAGGAGTGACTGAGGATACAGGTTTGTTCATCTCAGAGGAGAAGAGGCTGAGGGGTCACCTCTTTGCTGTCTGTAACAATAACAGGAAGAGAGAGGAGAGGGAAGTGCTGTTCTTTCTGGTGTTTTGTTATAGGCCACAAAGGGAAGGCTGAAAACTCTGTCAGGAAGAGTTCAAACTGGACATTAAGAAAAAGTTCTTCACTGCAAGTATCAGAATGATACAATGATCAGAAAAAACTCCCCAGGGAAGTAGTCATGGCCCCTAGCCTGTCACTGTCCAGGAAGCTTTTGGACAACACTCTTAGACATGTGGTTTAACTTCTAGATTTCCCAGTATGGAGTTTTGAATTGGACTTGATAACTCTTGTGTCCTTTCAAACTCAGGATGTTCTACAGTCCTGAGAATCTAATCTTTCATGATCATGTATTTGGATAGATTGACATTTCAGCTGCTATTTATATTTCATGGCTCACAGTGACATTTTGAATAGAGACTCTGCTAGTGCATGTACAGAGGAATTGTACTCCTTCAGGTTTTTGATCTTAATTTTATGTGCATGCTGATAATTATCACTTTGAGTATTTCAGAATCTATTTAAAGACAGAATCAACACTTTCATTCAATTAATATGTTTTTGGAAATATTGATTCAGTTTTGCTAGGGTTCAGTGGGAGGTCATCTTCTGTTTCAAATGCCTACCTTAACTAAAAATGTCCTTTATTTCCTAGAATAATATTTTAAATTTTGTATATTTCTGAGATTAAAGCCGAAGTCTTCATTGGTACTTGACATCTGCAGAAGGTAGTGAATTTTGGGGTTTGTTCTGTGTTTTGATCAATTTTTTGAGGCTTTTCTTGTTTAAAAAGTGGCTGTCCCATAAATATTCTGTTTCATGGACCTACAAACCAATATTTACATCTAGTCTGCAACTGAATGACTCTTTTCAAATAACTTGTATGAGTTATAGATCAATAACTTACCCATGTATCTTTCCCAGCATGAAGCAAGATAACACACAGTATTAAAGAAAGATAGTGTTTATAAAATTGTAGTTCAATCAACATACAAATTCTTGGAAGTAATAAGCACAGTTTTGCATTTAAGGACTCATTTAATGTGATTTTTTTTGTTGTGGTCTTGATTTCCAAGGCATATCCTTTAAAACTAATACAGTTATGGATTATGTATCATATACAATTAACTGTGAACACTCATCAAAATTTAGTGAGTACACATAATAACCTGAAATTATAACAGACAACAGCTTAAAAAAATGATTTTTTATAAATGCTTAGACTACTGTGTAATTAAATTTTCCATGTTTTCATTGTACAAGTGTATGGTCATACTGTATCCAGGTAGCATACATATACAATAGCAGCATTGCTAAGATTTACCTCAAATATGCAAAACCAAAGACTAAAAACCTATCTTTAATCATCAAAATGTATAAAAGATTGCAATCAAACAACCAACTTTCTATTCTCTGGACATGCTTAATGCACCATTCTTTGACTCTGATTTCTTAGAAGCAGTAAGCTAGAAGCGAAGCTGTTAACTTTATTAGAAAGAGTGAGTACTAATTGAGTACTCAGTACTAAATTGCAACTCTTACTTGCGTTCCAACAGAAGACAACAAAGAATTAGCAAATATTTTTGTGGAAAGTACCCTGTCGCGACTTCTATCTGCTTTCCTATTTCCACTAGTTCTTACTTTCTGTCTCCCTTTGCATATTAGAGCCTCTCTCTATACTTCCATATTACCTGATTCTGGTGTACCCTTTTATCATATTTACTACACTTTCTCCCTTCTCTCATCCTCTTCCCTGAACTTTGAGGCAGGGAATGTGGCTGTGTTAGCTTTGGAGTCGAAGCGCAGCATGTGCCTCTCTAGGCAGAGTAATGAAAACTTTCACCTATCCTTGCTCAGAGCCTGTGCCTAAGTAGTAACATTGTGGGGAGCTCTGACATGCTGTCTCACCACCTACCCGCTGGACTGTGTCTACAGATGGCAGGTATAGTTTCAGAAGCTTTGCATGCTACATAATTAAGTCCTGGGTAGACTATGGAAATAATCTTTTGGGACTGTGATTAATTATATTTCTGTTGCAATTACTGCAGCTTATACTTCTGAGATACATCTCAAATGTTGAATTGGTATCTTTTTACTGAAATGAGAATTTAAGAAAGGAGATGACTGAAATACCTGTCTGACAATATTCACTTAAGTCCATCACTAGGCATTTACATAAACACCTTATCTTCAAAACTTTTCCTTGTTCTTCCTGAACTCTACCTGATTTTATGTAGAATTTGTTGTTAGAGCAAGCAGAAGTGTACTCAAAGAAAGGTACTTCTGCAAGTATATCAGCACATTGTTTTCTTTTCCCTTCCACGGGTAACTTGACAATTAAACAGCTTTAGTGCATTACACAGACCAGAATGGTCACCAGTCTGTCCTGTGTAACATCTTGCATGCAGTATAGCCATGAATGTTTGTTACGCTGCCAATTAATTTGTAATGATAATATTTAACAAAGGATGATTTTTCCAGCTGGAAGCAAAGTTATTCCCTATTCCCCATCCTCCCTAACCACTATCATATTCCTCAAGCTGATATCATGAGATCTTTATCATCTCAGAGTGATGCTAAAAATAAGCAGATGGGACATTATTTTAATATCTTCTCTGGAGGATAACATCTCCCAGTAGTGCAACTGCTCTCCTAATATTGGACCTTGGCATCAACACTCAGCAGAAACCCACTCCCAATGTGCAATATCTTCTGTGTGCCCTCATTAGAGGTCTTTTGTTTTCCTCCTTTATTTGGAGTTTTATCATGACAACCAAAAGAGGCATTTGAAAAGCTAAGAGGATATTACATAACAGGACCCTTTTGTCATTCTCAATTTCCTTTCATTCTGAACACATTTGCTGCATTTTCATTATGTAAGAGATCATGCAGCATGTCAGTGCACAAAGTTTCTTCCTTCCTGCTGGCAAGGTACAAGAAGAATAAGTCTCAGGGCCAGAGAGTTATTCTTGCACAGAATACAGAAATGCCTTTCATTAAGGGAGGCTAACAGCCTGTGCCAAAAACCAGATTTGACATGGACAGATGATGAAACTAAACAAAAGATTATTAATTTTTTCATATAAAATGTTCATTGTGACAACAATGCAACAACGCAACGATGTAGAGAAGATGCAAAAGAAAGATAACTGAGTATATTAACTGGCACAAAAGACCTACAGCTATAATAGAAGTTTGCGGCTCATGTCTCATCCATCACCTCTTAAATAGGTTGAAAAAAGGGCACTTAGATGTGGGCAGAGCATGGAGAAAATTTTGGGAAAATACTTCCAAGAAGAAGAAAATTACTAGGCTTTTGCATTTCTCTGTGGATTTTAGCTTTATGATTTAAAGACCTCTTTGACCACCAGTTTGGTGCTCTAACAGGGCTAAAAATGGGCAGCACACAATAGTGCTGAGCTAATTGATGCCCTGCTGAGGGTCCTGTGGGACCTACTTTGCCCTTCTCCACTCGTGAATTTTTTTCAGTTCTTCCCCTTCTTCTTCACTAGGAAAAAAGAAAAGTCTGACTGTTTAACCAGCAGCACAGGAGTAGATAGATTTTGTCTCTCTATAAGAAGAAACAAGCCCAAACAGACTATCTCAGATTGAGGAAAACGTAGGACGAACCAAAGTACAAAAGAAAATCTGCTGCCAGCCTGTTGTCAGGGCCCCCATAGTCCGAGGATACAAACATAAACCTCCAGGTCCTTCTGTGTCCTCTGTATTTTCTACTGCCCTTCATTTCCCCTTGAATTTGCCTTTGACTGTCTTGCCAAATAGGAAAAGTGAACCTAAGTCACAGAACTATCATATTCTTACCTGCTACAATGATAGAAAGTGCAACTGAAATCCTCAACCGCTAAAGGGAATTTTGATAGATTTTGATTTATTGCTCTTCCCAACCATCTTAACATGCTCAGTGCTGCCTTCTGATCATTTTCTTTGTCTGATCTACCTAACATATGTACACTTACTCTGTAATTTTCCAAACATTCATAAATACACAATTATGCTTGCCATCTCAACCACGCAATTTATTATCTCCTCAGAAATCTGAATTTTGTCTGTTTAATGCTGTACTAAAATAGGATCTCATTTTTGATAGCATAGTCTGCTATCATAATCTGCTATCTGTGATAGTCAGATTACCACAAGTGATATTCCACACAGAAGTCCCTGATAATCTGTGCCTACTTTCCTTGATGACTGTCCAGGGGGTGAATCACAGAATAACAGATTGGTTTGGGTTGGAAGGGACCTTAAAGTTCATCCAGTTCCAATCCCCTTCCATGGGGGGGGGCACCTTCCACTAGACCAGGTTGCTCAGATCTCCATCCAACCTGGCCTGAAACACATCCAGGGATGGGGCATCCACAACTTCCCTAGGCAACCTGTTCCAGAGTCTCACCACCCTCACAGTAAAGAATTCCTTCCCAATATCTAATCTGAAACCAGCCTCTTTCAGTTTAAAGCCATTTCCTCTAGTCCTACCACTGCCTTCATAAAAAGTCCCTCTTCAGCCTTCTTGAAGAGAAGAGATAGAGTGAGGGGTGTGCTTACTTCCTATTCATTAGATATTTGGGAGCATTACTTAGTAAGGAATGATTCTTTGTATTGATACTGGAATTGTACTGGATTGTACTGGAATTTTCCCAGGCTGTTTATAAAAATGGTCAGGCAAGTACAACCAGGTCCTGAAACAGCTGACTAGAGGTCTTACTGCTTAAGGTTTTAGGTTGCAAAAGGAATTTTGATGTATGGTAAGTACAAATCTAAATATACGCCATATAACCAAAATGTTTTGTGGTCTCAAACCGAATGTCCCACAGTTTCCACTACAGTCTGTAAAAACTATTACCTTTTCCAAGTAATCTTTAGTCTCTTTCAAAAAATAGGTGAAAGAAAGCAGTAGATAAATCTAGTTTGTCACAATCCATTTCATATGTATTTTTGGAGGGTTCTGTTTGGGTTTGTTTTGTTTTGTTTCATTTTTTGTTTGTGTGTTTCTTTATTTTACTTTATTTCTTTAGTAGTCAAGTCCAAGTTGGCTACTGACTTCAGATTAATGCTGTTTAACAAAACCATAATTATCCTGGTAACACATCTTTGTTTTCTTCTAATTAAATAGAGCACACTCAGTATTCTCACTTTTCATTCAGAGTTTTACAATGACAAGTGTTTTTTTCTATTTGAAATTTAAGCACTTGAACCTATATAATTAGTGGAGATGATTTGATTTAATTTAAAGAAAGAGTTCAGATCTTTCAATGGACCAGTACTCAACTATGTATTTTCAAATGCATCCCAAAATCTCAAAAAGACAAACAAACAAGTAGCAAAGAAAGCTAGGAGGTATTTATTTTTATATAGGTAGACATATATCGTAATATATATTATAAATAAATAACAAGCATATAATATCAATATATTTTGTATCTATTTTATATATTTTAAAGACTGATCATTGAAAAAAATTATCGATCCTTTCATGTAGTACATGAAACAAAAAACAAGACCTTACAAAACATGTCCTTCTACTCTCTTTACCTTCTGTTTTTTGTAAATCATGAGTTTTTTAGTTGCTGCTAATCTATGTATCTCTTCTTTTGCTTTCTTCACTGAGTGCCTGAGCAGAGACTATGGAAATTATCTGGAATTGTTTATCTCTGTCTCTCTCTAATTAAGTCTTCTAACATCTCTTTTAAAAAATCTGATTTGTGTTGGCATATATGAAAAACAGAAAAGGTTTGGAAAGAGCTGTTCGAAAAACAGTGTGTCATTATATATGCTCATGCACAACTCTGCTTTTGCCTCCATATTGTTTGCCTCAAAAGGGTCGTCTTTCCCTCAGATGTGCTTCCTCAGTTTAGATTCCTCCTTAGATTCTCTCTGAACCCAGTTCCATTTTTTCCTCAACATTTTGCTGTTGCGTGCTGCTTTTCCACTCTGGAGCTTTTTTAACTGAATCAATATGGCAGCAATCTGCCTTACCCTTCAATAACTGCTGCATTTATAAATACTGAACTTCCAAGTCAGAACGAGGAGAAGAACTTCTCCCTCTTTTATTAATTATCCTGCTTTCAGTGGTATTTTATTTCTACAACAGTGATATAGTTTTCAAACACGGGAGTGCTGGCAACTTAGAAGAACTGCATTTTGGGAAGAGATTTCATCTTTTATATAAATTTCTAAGTCTGGAAAAAACCTCAGGTGGATTTACAATTCATTCAAATTTCTTTTTTCCACCATCCTTGGTTGCTAATATATTCTTCCAAGCAATTTATATGCAAATATCTATTTAAAGAAAGGAGAGTGAGTGAGCCAAACAAACAAGCTGCACCACATACATTACAGCATATTTTCTTAAAAATTCTCCTTTCAGCTAAAACAGTGGAAAGAAATAGCAGCATCAGTGGCTTTGATGTAGGACCAGTTGCTCTGTTTCCACACCACTGCATTAGAGAACAAACCAGGGGGCACGTGGAGCTTTTGGCCAGGTGAGCTGTAGTGCCTTTGTATGCTTGTACAAGTTCTCAAGCCACCTTCGGTCAGTTAAAGTCCACATGGCATCTGTGGTGACTTGCATGGGCCATATCGCCCCTACAGGCTGCATGACCCTAATGCAGTTAGGTTTGGGGTTAGCCCATATAATCTGTGCCTGAGCTAGTTCTGATCTAGCTCACCATTGCTGCAATCACACTTCTGATTGCAGCAGGCTCATGGCTCTGCATTGGTATTGAATAAGGTAAAATGCTGAACAGATCTCTTAAAGCAGTGGGATAAAGGGGAAGAGAAACCTCTAAGGTTTGATTTTCAGGAGAAATATAGGAAAGTGACGAGAATGAGGCTTTGGAATTTCACAGAATATTATGAGTTGGAAGGGACTCACAGGGATTGAGTCCAATGCTTAAGTGAATGGCTGATATGGAGATCAAATCCACAACCCTGGCATTATTACCACCATGCATTAACCAAGTGAGCTCATGCACCGATACACACAAATTATTTATCCACCTATAGCATATCTGTGCACATAACCTCAAAGTGCAACTCTATATGCTAAATTGAGCTGTGATTCATGAATGAAGCAGAAGAAACACTGACCGAGTTTCTCAGAAAAAACAAAACAAAAAAAACCCAAAAGAATATTTCAAATTCTTCCTAGTTTTGAGAACAACATAAATACAGCATATACCCAGCTTTGCATGTACTGTTACTGAATCTGCAGTGAAAACAGCAGTGATTCCTTTTCTTATTCTCACTAGGAATGAGTAATAAATGAAACTAGTCCTTTTAGAACAGCTAGTAGTTTCAAGAGAAAACTTTCAATTTGAGAATTGCTAAGTCTGCATTTTTTAGTTGTTTCTCTACTTACATGCCAAAGCATATCACATGCCACATGATGTGATGCTGGAAAAAAACATAACATTTCTGAGTCCAAAATGTTCCACTTTAGAAGAATAATGAAAGAAAATAATGTCAGTCATCAGTCAGCTGCAGTCTTTTGGGATGATGTTTTTTACTTCTACACTTATAAATAAAAAAACCTCACCCTGATCCTTATGTTTAAGCCACAGATATAAATGGTGAACAAATTAGCGACGTTAAGCTGCTGTGAAATCTCTGTTACATGACCATTAAGCCTTCTTTCCTAAGGTTCTCATCTGATACCATTCTTTTGAATCGCTTGAAAATATAGCTGGGAGACCTTCTCCCTCATCCCGAGAAAATTCTTACATTACATTTTTATTTTTACAGCATTTCTTTGAAATATTTTTTTGGTAAATAATTGTGCATCTGAGGCATATTTTCCTTTTACAGTTTAAAACTTCTCTTTCATAGTCGTGGTTTTGCAGGATTGTTCAAATTATTTTACATCTGAGGGTAAATAATTGCATTTGAGAGCTTGCTCTTTAAAGAGTTTTTCAAAGGCACCAAGAACCCTGAAAATTTAATACATTGTTTTGAAACACAAAAACCATCTGAGCATTAAATAAATTAAAACGAAAAAAAAAACAAAACGAAACAAAAAGAAAACCCCCTCCCCCCAAAAAACCCCAAAAACTAGACTAAACAAAACCTGAAAATATGGTTTAGGACTATTTTGGCTTTAATTTAAAATTCAGGGCCTGATTTCACTCTTGACAGCATGGAGATGTAGTGTGGGAATACAAATAAGCCAGTGATGATGTAGGCTTGTTATTGACGGCTGTCAGAGTTTTGCTTTTTGTCTGCATAGAAGTAGGATTGAATAGAACTAGTTCTAAATGTAATAAACCTAAATCTATGCAATTGAAATTGCTTTGATTTTTTTGAACAGGGTAACATTTCTGTTATTAGCTACCATTCACTATCCTGTGACTTCTTCTATGAACGCCTTATGCTTATGCTTCCATGCGGAAACACAACTTTTCTTATTCTATGGATTACATTTGGTTTTATAATTTTAAGGTTAAGTGGCAAAACTGAACTGGGTGAAATTTCAGGGCTGTACTTTGTTTGCATGATAAGGTTTTGGTAGTGATCAGGCTACAGGAGTGAGCTCTGTGAGAAGCTGCCCAAAGCTTCCCACGTGTCAACAGAGCCAATGCCAGCCAGCTCCAAGAAGGACCCACTGCTGGCCAAGTCTGAACCCATCACTAGATGGTCGTAGTGCCTCTGGGATAATGTATTTAAAAATCACACACCCAACAGCACCCAAAAAAGGTGTAACAACACCCAAAAAAGAGGAGTGAGAATGTGTGAAAGACACAGCCCTGCAGATACCAAGGCCAGGGAAAAGGAAGGGGGGGAGGAGGTGCTCTGGCTCAGTCCATGGTGCAGACCATGGTGAGTCAGGTTGTCACCCTGCAGGCTATGGAGGACCCCACTCCGGAGGAGATGGATACCAGAAGGGGGCTGTGACCTGTGAGAAATCCATACTGGAGCACACATTGATGTTCCTGGCAGGAACTGTGACCATATGGGGGGACATATGCTGAAGTAGTTCATGAACTGTAGCCTCTGGGAGGGACACATTTTTGAGTTTTGAAGTTCTTAGAGGATTGTCTCCCATAGGACGGACCCCAGGCTGAGGCAAGAGAAGAGCGTTAAGTGTCACCAAAAACATTGGGAAAATAAAACTCCAAATATAATTTGGGCACTATGTTTTCAGTACTATAATTTCAGTACTTGAAAGCAGGCATTATTTTATTTTGGCACCAGGTTGTGGAGGAACCACTCCTCCTAACACATGCACACCAATTATCAAAACTTTTAACTACTTAATACACTTTAGCAAGCAAAGGAATTGCTTGTCCATTGACTACAAGTTAAATAGTTCTCTAATTAGTTGGTATTTTATCTTCTATTGGTTAATGACTGCCTTGCTTCTTGTGCAATTAGTCTGCAATCTGAGTCTTTCTCTTCTGCTTGACAAGTGGGTTTCTTGGACCAGTGGTCTACGGGTTGGTGGTTGCAAATTGTCCCTACCAGAATTACCTTTCACCTACTTGGAGCTGATTCCAGTAGAATAAGTGGTCTGGTTTTACTAGTTTCTTCCTCTTCTTGGGAGAACTGCCAAACGTCCTTGCGGCCCATAAATTCTCCATTTCCTCCCAAGCTTTGTTAGCTCCTCCCCCTAAGTCTGAGATCATTGAAACATGTCAAGCCCTAAACTTTAGTTTGTTTTTCTAGCACATGGACATCACTTAGAGCTTGCTTTTTAGCTGCTCTCTGTTTCATGGATTAAATCTCCCTTCTTGTTGATTAGGCTTGTAAGTTACAAAGAGGAAACATTAAAGAACATCCTTTCTTAAGAAAGTTTTTACATATTCCACATTTTGCAACAATTAGGAAGGACCTTGTTTCTCAACCCGCTTCTCATTCCCTGTAACTCCCTGAGCAAATGGTTAACTGTTTCTGACTCTTGAGATGTCAGCATCAGCAAGACTAAACACTGTTTGTTACAACTAGAGGTCTTCCCAACAAAAGGAGTCCCTCTTTGAGGAGGAAGGAGCAATTCACTGCTGTGGTGAACTGGCCACCAGCCCTGTTCCCCAGTCCCCTGTGCTCCTGAGGGAGGGGAGGAGGTAGAGACATCAGGAGCGAAGTTGTGCTTGGGAAGGAGGAAGGGGTGGTGGGAAAGTAGTTTGTGGTTTGGTTTTATTTCTCATCCCATCCTGATTTGATTTATAAGAAATTAAACTAATTTCTCCAAGTAATGTCTATTTTGCTTGTGACAGTAATTGGTGAGTGATGTCTCCTTTTCCTTATCTCATTCTACCACCTTTCTCTTATAACTTTTCTCCTTTGCCCAGCTGGGCAGGGGAACAAGGGAGCAGCTTTGGTGGGCACCTGGAATCTAGCCAGGTTCAACCCACCGCCATGTCACTACGCTTCTATAAAGCCACCCATTTCTCAGACTTTTTTTCATAAAAGGACAGCTTTTAAACATTCGTTGTGCCTTTAAAGTGTAGAAAGAGTCTGAAATTTGCAAATAGGATGAAAAAATGGTTTGGATTAGACAAATACAGAACAGCTTAGTTGCCCAGGCTTCCTTGTCTGCCTGGCCTTTAGCTTCCAGCCTGAAAGGCTTGACCCAGGTGCCCCAGCTTCCTGAGTCACAGCTTCCACCCCTGTGCAGATGGAAGTCTGAAATACTGTCTGCTGCCTATCTTTGAAAACAGGAATTGAATCTGTACATGTGGTAATCTGAATTAAGGTCTACTGCTTGGTTTATCTCCATTGACTTTAACAGGACATGCACATGTTGGCAACTACTGCTTCAAGAATCAGAGCTTTGATCCTTATTGTACTGTTTTGTGTTAACTTCTGGCTCTTGAAATGTCTGCTCCCCCATGGAACTTCTTTTTCATCAGAGTCCTACCATCTTCAGTCATTTCCATAAGTGGTTTCTCCTCCTCCATCTGTCCTCCTGGAACTAATGGTTTGCTAAAAAAAATTTTTACTCCGAATCCTAGTGTGATTAGCAGCTCAGAAAAAAACCATGCAGATTTTGCCAGATACGTGACATTTTATCACACATCACTTTGATAAAGATTTTTACCACATCTGGCAGCTCAGAATATGCAGGAACATTTCTGCTGCAATTGAGAAAATTCAGTTCCAATCACACTTAAGCATAAGAAAACAACAGGCATGCAACTCCTGCTCTGTTCTTTAGCTAAACATGAAAAGTGTGCATTTCAATTTTTCTGTAATTAATACCCACTAAAATGAATCAAATAAAGTTAGTGGAACAGATTTTTTTTTTTCAATAATTATGTCTTTTAACTCATGTTTTACCCTTATCATCTCCTTTTAAATTAACAAAACATTTTAGGCAAAAAGAAAATAAAATCATCAGGAAAAACTACCAGACACTTTCAAACAAATTACAGAAGTTGCAGAACAAAACCCATATATCTAAAACATGTTTAATTGCAAATGTAAACATCAGAAATGCTGTTTGCAAATAGAAATATCCCAATGTAAACATTAAAAGGTTTGCCACATGAATAGTTCTAAATGCACCAATAAGCTCATTAGGTGAATCAGAAACTTTAATTTTGCCATCAATCTTTATTAGTTGCAGTGGAGTTCTGGTATTGAATCACAGTAGATTAATTCAGCTCAGGTCACAGGTATTTAAATGCCTGAGCACTTTGTCACGTAGATAGATTAATCCACTTGCAAAAATTCAAAAGCATGCCTATAGGAGAGGTTAAAAAACCCCAGTCTTTTTACATCACACATTGTAAGCAGAAATTACAAACTACTGCAGACTCCAGGCTACTGTAATATTTTATATTCATCCTTTTCTAATAAATATATGCACGAGACAACTGATTACAAGAAACGTGATCAGCAGCCCTCTCCAAAATTACACGTCTTTAGAACAGAAAAAAAGTATAGACTAACATTTGGGAAAGAAAGACTTTGGCAGAGGACTACTTCAGGAAGGAAACACAAATACATTGCCTGTCATTCTCTTGCTATACTGGAAGTTAGAGCTCTGTAAGTGATGCATGGCTGCCCCAAAGTTTCACATATTTATTTCCTGAAGTCATTGTTTCTGGTCAATAACTACTCCCAGTACCTGAAAACAAATATCACCTTCGCTAGACATGGAAGCAAATGTCACCTTCATTAGTCTTTTGTCAGGGTTACAGTCTTCTTATCATTGAACAGGCTGCTTCTGTTCAGGTTTCAGGGTGTTGAGATCTGCACATAACAATATGCCTTAGAAGCTCCACACCATTATGGGTTAGTGGAAAAGACTGATCGCTACAAATTAAGTATTGAAGGCGGATTTTTTTAATTGAATTAATATGAAATTTTTTTCAATGCATTATTCATTCAGTAAGAAAGTTTTGATGATGGTATATTCCTTTGGTTTTTAGGCTGTCAATCCAGGGTACAAAAAAATGCCTGTTTTTATTTTAAGTTATTAAAATAGTTTATTGGCACGTGAAAACCATAGCTAAAGAAAAGATTACTTGTAGAATTTTGTTGGTAGTATTAAACTATTAGATATTTTTCTTTGATGAAATGCACAGATACAACTTACACTAGATCTCACCAATAAAATAGCTGGTTAATGCATGAATGGATGACCTCCAAGTAAAGGGCGCAACAGCTGAAATCCTGGTCCAGAAGACGAGCAGATAGTGAGTTCAGAAACTCAGTGAGGTTAAGATTTCATCTGGTCAGATTTCTCCAAATTTACCACTGTCTTTTTATTAAGAAAAATAATGAGACCAAGTTCCTAAACAACTGTATTATTGGCAGATGAGAAGAGTTTTTGCAAAAGCTGATGAATTCGAATGATGCCTGATCAAATTCCTCCCTGAGTAATTGTAAATTGTCCACACACATGTGAATTAACCTTTTTTATTCATACTCTCATTTTCCCCCTTTCTTTCAACAAGTGTCTTACAGTATTGTCATACATAAAGTTTGTCTTCTATCTGCATTTTGAGTGCAATGACTGTCTTCCTGTCTGTCATCTGTCTGTTCATTCCCCTCAGCATCTGTGCAAGTGAAGATAGCTTCCCATCAGATGAGGCAGTAAGAAGGTAAATCTAGCCAATTTTTTACTTCCAACAACAATCAATACAAGCTCAAGAAAGAACTTATAGAGGGAATCTCCTGTATATAAATGTCTTTGTTCGGGGATACAATTTCTGATAATGCATTGTTTCAAACTTTAATATCACCAGTTTAAATTTAGATTTGGAGTAGAGCAGCAACCGGATGATCAACTGTATAATATCACACGTGATGTGGCTTTAGTGTGTATTTCTTCAATCTGCTAACAAAATCCAGCTTTTTATAGGAGACCTTGGTACTTTCAAAGGCGTGAGAAAACTGAGCAACTGTTTCAGGCTTTGATGTAATCACTGAGGTCAGTGACATTCAGTCCAGAAGTTCATTGAAGGCAGTGACTGAGTTTGCAACAGCTCTGTTATCAATAGTACAATGATAAGATTTGTAAGCAAAGAATAGGAAAGTCAGGGAAATAGGAAGGGTATCTCTAAGAAGTGATGCCTGGGTAAAGATGGATTAATGACAGATATAAGCAAAAACCCCTCAAATCCATGAAAAGTAGAAAATCTGAAATACACTTTTTCAGCGTAGTATTTGCAAAGTTACTCCAGAAAATGGGAGCTATCTTATGGGTCTTTGCTCTTGACTTCTCTTTTGAAATGTGAAGTGTTTCATAAGCCTTACTTGAGTGTGTTTGTGCAAAAAGCTGCTTTGTTGCAATTCTTACCAGCACACTGAAAGTCTGTTCAGAAAATTTGTTATTCAAAATAGACAGTAGTATGGTCCATGTGTTTTGTTTTGTTTTGTTTCTGTGTTGTTTTCGATTGTTGGTTTTGATTTGTTGTTGGCTGGGTTTTGATCTGTTCTTGGGAAAAGGCAGGTGATGTAGCAACCATAAGGTATAACTAAGGATATATCGCATCTTTCCTCTTCCAGTTTTACCTGAAAAGGTAGACAGAGAGTTACAGCTCTCTTGCTCTTCAGATTCCAGGATATGCTATAGCTCTGCACACCCCATACATGAGCTAGAGAGACAGCAAAAAGCCTTTTCTGCTTAAGCCATTTCATATCTGTCCATTGTCTGCAATGTACTTATTGAGAAGTGAATGAGAGGAATCTGCAATGATCAAGAAGCAAATGTTGAGACATATTAGTTGTTTAACTTAAATAAATTTTATATAGAGTGAATTACGCAATTAAAATACTGTGTGATTCGGTATGCTGTTTGCCTTAGCATGAGTAACTTGGTTTGGTGAAGCCTTAGGCTGCAAGCTGCGAACTTACACCTCGATATGTTTTCGGCTGGAATAGAATTCGTTTTCATGGCAACTTTCCTGGCAGCTAGTACAGTGATTTACTTTGTCTTTAGTATGAGGAAAACATTGATAACACACTGGTGGTTTGGTTGTTGTAGTGTTTATAAGTAGTGTTATAAGTAGTGTTTATCTCAGATCCAGGGCTTTTTCAGCTTCCCATGTTCTACCAGAGAGCAGATGCAGCAGTGGTGCAAACAGAACACTACAACTGTCAGCAGAAGCTGTAAGTCCATGAGATAAGAACAGTGAATGACTTGCCTGCATGGACAAATTGAAAGAATCCAAAAAGTTCTTAAAAGACCCCAGATCAAAAATCGCCATTAGACCAAGCAAAGCATGCAAGGAGTGGGAAGAGTGCATGAGGGGTGGGTGCAGAATTCGTAAGGGTGTGATTGCCTGGGGATTTCTTCGTTCGTCCCTCTCTGGAGGCACTCAGCTTGAGCTGACCTGCTGCTGTAGCACTTTATAAAATTATTTATTTTTATAAATCCAGTGCCTGACACTCTCCTATTGGAAACCTAAGGTTAAGCCCAGAGAAGGAGGAAGCACATGAGTGTGTGCACGTGTGTGTGAGGAAGGAGTTGGCTCACTGGAGCCTCCTGCTGTGAAGGGACTCAGGTCGTAGCAGTTAAAGTTTCAGGTGGTGTGTGTGTGTGACTCTTTGAATAGCGTGAGGATGCTCAGGCAGCAGCTTCTCCTTTAACAGTGAAACAGGTGCCAGGTGAATGTGTATCTATATATTTCATTGGAATGCTTCATCAATTTTACTCCACCAGCCAAGCACATCAAGATAATTTTCTCTTAATCATGCATAACATAATATTTCTATGCATTTTATTATTTAATATTAATGAGTTCAATTTCATTTCAAAATGCAAACATGTTTAAATTCGTGGTGAAAAATAATTATTGTAATTCCTGTGCAGTGACCTTCCACATAGCACTCTTAGCATGTACTAAATAATTATTTTAACCTCAGAAGAACTTCTGTCAAATACTAATCAGAGAGAAGACAAGTGACTTATTCAAGTTTATACAGAAATAGAAAGCCAAGAATAGAAATCCAGGAATAGAATTCATGGGACAGGGTAACAGTTCTAATTGAGGCAGAAACTTGGCCTTTACTCTTCAAAACAGGTTTACTTCTGTGGTTGACAGGAAGAATTATTGGTTTTATTTATTTATTCGTTGCTAGTAATAAAATACATCATACGTGAAAACCCGTCTCTATTTAAATTGATGGAATGGTAAAGTGAAGAGGGAAGTGTGACCGCACATAGGTTTATGAAGCAAGCTCTAGGTAGCCAGAGTGTGTTGTAGGGTTGGCCTCTGTAAGGACATCAGGAGCTCCCCCCATGTCTGACAGAGCCAACACCAGCAGGCTCCTTGTCAGACCCACCACTGCCCAAAGCTGAGCCATCAGCGACACTGGTGGCACTTCTGTGATAACCTATTTAAGAAAAGGTAAAAAAACACTGAGCAACACCTGTGAGAGATAGAAAACCCCGCAGACAACAAGGCTGGAGGAAAAAAAGGAGGGAGGAGGTGCACCAGGCTCCAGAGCAAAGATTCCTCACTTCCATGAGCCCATGAAAGACCACAGCGTCTCAGACATCCACCATGAAGACCATGGACAACCCCACACCAGAGCAGATGGAGATCCCACAAATGAAGTTGTGACTCACAAAGAGCTCAAAAAGAAGCAGACTCTGGGCAGGACCTTGCAACTTGTGGAGAGGAGCTCATGCAAAAGTAGATTTTCTGGCAGGAGCTGTGTCCTGTGAGAGACTTACACTGCAGCAGTGTGTTCATGAAGGACTACGTGCCAGTAAGTGAGGGGCAGGGAAAAAGTATTACGAGTGAATTTCAGCTTGAGAAAACAGGAGGGATATAAAGGAGGTGATTTTACTTTTGTTCTTATGGATAACTATCCTAGTCTGTTACTAATTTTCAATGTAGTAAATAAATTTCCCCAAAGTCAAGACTATTTTACCCATGATAGTAAGTGGTGAGGTTTCTCCCTGTGCTTTTCTTGCGGCATGAGGTTTCTTTCTCTTTCTCCCCTTGCTCCACTGAAGAGGGGGAATGATAGAGAGGTTTGGTTTAATTTCTCAAATTGTTATTTCTGCTCCTGTATGAATGCTTTAAAAACAGAAATTTCTCTCTGGATCTTGCAGACTTTAACTGAGATTAGGCATATTCTTTGCTAGATTTCATTTCATTGAGATAAAGTGACTCTTACATGAAATCCCATGGTAACAAAATGGTGGAAGCTGGCAACAAAGAAAAAGAAACTTCCTCAGCTGTAAACACTGCTGCTCAAACTCTTTTTTTTTTTTTTTTTTTTATTACAGACTAATGTGAGCATTCTTGAATATTGCTTTGGAAGGTAAATCATGGTATTATCTTTGATTTCCAGAGAGGTGTTTTATCTTGAAATGATCAGCTGACAGTATCATTGATGCTGCTTTTCGCAAATTTCTCATCTCTGGGCTTTGGTCAAGTTCTGGTGTAGGAATCTGACTGATATAAGCCAGAACCACACAGTTGTTTACGCTTTTTGAAGGTCAGATCTCTTCATGATGGCAAATTACACACTTCTTTTTTGATGAAGCTCAGAACTGGAAGAAACAGATTGATAGCATGTCAGGGTTGAAATAACTGGCAGAGGCCTGAGCTCAAATACTTATCTATTTCTTCTTGGAGCAGAAAGAAATACGTTCACTCCACCATACACACTTTCAGGTCTTGGATCTATATGCGTCATCAAAACTGTTCACAAAGTGAAGAATTTTCTTTTGTGAGCAAAGAAAACACATTCTGTGTTTGTCTGGTAAGTCTTACACTAAGAAAATTAAAGCTATGATAGGTCATAATTAATTTATTCTGTCAACAAACAACCCGAAAATCAACAAAAAGGTGCAGAAGGTATTTTCTTTCTGTCTTACAGTGACTTCTGAACTGCTCCTTGAACATTTTTCATCACATCATTCTCCAGGTTGAGCATCAAGTTTGAATACAGACTGTAACGATAGTCTCAAAGACAGATGTGTAAATATTTCTCATTTACTCTGCTTGCAACAAAAATTTAAAAAAAAAAAATTAACATGGCTTAGAAACGGATCATTAGTGTAATAGCAGTGTATCCAATGGAAAGTCCAAAATATCATATAATATACTGAATGCCAGCTTAGAAGTAGCATGGAATTAATCTAAATAAGACTAACCCCCACTTTCAATTATGCTGCTTTAAAATTATTTACATTTCCGTCTGTGTTAATGAGATCAGATTTATAAAAGCTGAGATAAACCTGGAAAGCGAAATTAAGGGAGGGGTGTTTAGTTAGGCATGCTATTCATCTGCAGGGGGAAAAAACACAGAAGAATGCAATAGCACAGGGTGAGAAGCAATTTTGTCAGTGAGATGATTTCATCACATAACCAACAATCCTGAGGATAGATTGCTCACTGCAGATGCTTTTGAGATCATTAACTCTTCCCTGAATGTCATGTTCACACAACCTCCATGACGTTTCATTTAAAAAGTTGCTCTTCATATTATGTAAAATGTAATAATAATTAATATTTTATGAGAGCATCTCACGTTAGGAACTTCACCACAATGGAAGAGGGTCAGTCTCTGGTCCTGAGAACCTACAAAGCATGTGCAGATGGTGATGCTCAACCAGTGCAAAAACAACTTGCATTTGCAGTACAGACGTGAGAACCAGTCGATGATGATACAGATAAAGTGATAGTCTGGGAAGATTATCGGTGAAGGAGGCTTCTTAATGAATAGAAGAAAAGTGGCTGATAGATAGATCTGTGGCTGATAGAAAAAGAGCAAGGTGCAGCCAACAGACAGATTGTAATAAACTGGAGATTTTAATTTCTTTATGCAGTTATTATTTTACACACACCTAGACAGGCAATAAGGACAAGAAAGTTGTCAAAGATGATGTTCAGAACATAGCTCAGATAATTATATTCTCCCCACTGATTGAGAAAAATAATTATTCACGAGAGCTTGCCTAAGACCCTCATTTGGCTACGCTGTTTCACCATACAGCGGATTTCTAGACATTATAATCCAAATAAGTTTTAGAAAGGGAAACTGAGGCAATAATGAGTCATCACTCATCACTTCACTTTGCATATGGAAGAGCGACCATTAATTTATTCAAGGTTTATCTAACTTCATCTCTATGTTTCTCTGAGAAGTACATTTCCAAATGTCTATGGAAGGATTTTAGCGTGGTTTAGGGCATTTGGATATTTTTACTGCTGCTGTTAATGAGAATTGCATAAATACTGCAATTTCCCTATAAATACCTATCGTTTAGATGAGAACCTTTTAAACTATGCATGTGAATTAAAAGGTAGTTAATACATCACAAATTATTTTGGTTTATAATCTGCAGAGACCTCCCAGATTTATGCAATTTTCAAACTGCAAATCTCTTCAGAATCTGTCAAAATGGAAAAATTACACTATCAGTTTCCAAGCAAAAAACTTTTGGTGGATAAGTTCTCTGAAGAATGAATACTTTTTTTTTCTCAAATAGTCACTTAATTCAAGGCTTTCTGATGACTGACCATTCAATTGCTAGATTAAAAAACAATTAGAGATTTGTTTTCGTGTTATGAATTCAGTGTCAAGAATAAAACTATCTCTTTAAAGAATAAAATTAAAAGTTAAGCAACCAAAGAAAAACTTTCATTGTTCCTTAGTACACAGCAGGTGCTTTGGTCAGCTCAAAAAAAAAAAAAGCAGAATAGTGTACCTTTTACTTCAGGGAACTGTGGACAGATTTCTTATTTATCTTATTCTTATCTAAACACAAAACAGTAGTGTAGCACTTGCAATCATTTCTTCTTAATGATTTTTTAAAAAGTTTATCTATGAAGTAATTGCAATGGCAATTATCTTATAATCATCCAATGGTAACAGATTCTTCATTGCTGTACACAAAAAGTTTATTGTATATAAAGACCATTAGAGGAGTTGAGATTGAAATAATAATAAGAAAGAAACCACAAATAAATGAAAGAAATCTAATTGAAATGGTTCTTGCAAATTTTAAATGAGATGTCTTTCTAAGGAAATTGCCATCTTTTCTTAGGCTCATTTCCAGCAAAGACATTTCCTCACATTTATTTTTTTTCAAATGTCAGTGTTGGATCTGAGTTTGTCACTGTGGTCAATGATGTAAAAAGCAACCCTAGCCTAGGACAATAGGTTCCTTCTTTAGTCTAAAGTATCCAAGAACCATGAAATTATAACTGGTAGTTATTGACCTCAACAATACCTATTAATAACAACAAGTAAGAGGAAAAGGAGTTGCTATTGGTAACAGTGTTGAGAGTCAAGTGAAATTCGAAACCTCTTTTTAAACTGTTTGTCAGATTTCTAAATAAAATGGATATTGAACTGAGTGATCCTGTGAAGGATTCGGGACATAGCAAACCCACCCTCAACACGTAAATGGTAAATGGGATGTAACAGATATGGGATGTTCTGTGGGATATGTACAGAACAGAACAGTGTGTTTTGATCATGTCACTCAAACTAGTGCAGGTAGGGGTAACTAGAAATTAATTGTATTTTAATATTTTTCAATTTTCTTGGAACTTGGTTTTACAAGCTTATAATTCTCCTTTTTTTTTTGGCCACTGAAAGAGTTTTCAGTGTGACTTAAAGAATTTCATAGTATTTTTTTTTTTCCATTGAAAAGAGCTATGTTGTTGCTGCATAGGTGAATAAAATGGAAAATGTGACCATTAGTTGAGTTATCTCTCCAAACACTATCGCAGTGTGCCATAAAGGAAGAGCTCCGCAGCTGATCTCCATGTAACATTCCAGACTGGACGAGTCTTCCACAGTATCGTGTTCTGGGTTTACATACTAGCCTCATGTAGATGTCCTGGACATCTTAGGAAAACAAAATAAATTCTTACCTGTCCATTGATGTCCATTGGCTATGATGGCAGTTTATGTACCTTAGTCACAATTAAACCCTTTTTAATGAACAATAAATCTAAGTATCTTAATCTTGAATGGAATACCAGTTCATTTTCAATGTATCTATTACAATTTTGTTTTATTATCTGCTGCTATGTTGAATTGTTCCTAATTATCTGAAAGAGAAGACTTTTTTTAGCTAGAAAACTCCAAAGAAAGTTATTTATTTTAATCCTGTTAGTTCATGCTTTTTGTTTTTTTCTTTCTGCAGAATTCTCAGGGCTGCACATTCCATCTGTATCATAATCATCTTTTGTGAAAAAATAGCATGTTTTACAATTGTTACTATATATTTCTTTTCTTGTTTTGTAAAGGTTTTCACTCTTTTCAGATGTGGAATGCATCTCTGCCTTCTGAATGGAAGTCCCAAAGCTGCCTCCTCAGCGTGACTGGTCTCTTGTTCTTCACCTTTACTGTCATTGCATTACATCTGCCTCCAAAAATTTGCTACTGTCTTCACTTATGCCTCTCTTTGGACTGTCACTCTCTGTTCTTTCAAATAGGTTCTTTGCCCTGGTAAATATATTTTCCCAGTCATTCTAGAAATAATATCTATGATTTATATACTTATGTATTGAAAACGTTCTCCTAGAGATTCTGACACAGCTTTATATCAAGTAAAGTGGAAGATGTGATAATAAAGATCTGATCTCAAAAATTATCTCCGAAATAAAGTTAGAGACTTGTTTTTACTCGGATCCAAAGCACCTAACTCAGCTTTTATCAAACTGAGTAAAGATGGGCAGCCAGCCCTTCTGTAGTGGGAACAGAAATAAGGGTGGGAGAATGAAACAGAGTGCTATGGGAAGAGAGCCATTATCCTGCATATCTGCAGTCAAGTGGTTTCATTAAAATTTGCTCCTTATTCCTGGTGTCCCACCTCAACAGGGAAATACATTGCAGTTTATTAGACTCCTGCTCCTCCTGAGAGACACAGGATATCACAGGGCTTGTCTTTTTAATGCAGTATCAACATTTCTTCTTGGGAGAAGATACGATTTTCACTCCCTCAAGTGAACAGCACTTGAAATCAGTTCTGATTAGTGTTCTCCCTATTTCATCCAGGTTCAATTAGTGGAGGATATTGAAGCTGTGAATTACCTGTCATCCAAAGCATCATGGTATGTTTACAAAAGCAAGTGGACTATATTATAAGAGTATTGTATACGAAAATGGAGCTACTTATTATTGGGCTTTTTTAGAGCATCCTAGTACAAACATTATCTGAGAAATAAACCGTGCAGTTATTTCTCCTTGCAGTTTGTGCTTTGATTTCCATCCCATCACCACTATCACCCCTTAAAGAAGTCCGAAATGCCACTAGAATACAGAATAATTTCACTGCAACTTCAGGAGTATTTTGCTGCAGAAAAATTACTTTGAGCTTACAGGAAAAGAGGAATTTTAAGATGTCTAGTGGGGTTTTTTTACCAGAGAGCCTGTTTTACAATCTGACTCTCCACGTAGTATCTAACTCTTCATGGAAGAAGAGAAATTGCATCGTGTTTTAAAAGATGTCTGTAATGCAGTGAAACGGGGGCAGTTTAAAGCTAGATTTTTCTTACGGGCAAGGAGCAGGAGACTGAGGTTACCTCTACAACCCCATTTGCCTGGCTGAGCAAAGTTTCATTTGAATGCTGTGCAGCAAAAATTTATGATAAGACAGGGCAGAAAAAAAAGGGATAAATGGGTAGAGTAAGTTGGACAGGAAGAAATTGAACACTTGGGAGAGGGTATGTGCTTTGATTTTCTGTTTTTCTATCTCAATAGAGTAAAAAGGGCTATTTTTGATTTCTTGGACCTATTTATGAGAGAGGATTGTAATTAATTTAAGTTACATTTAATGCGTGAATCTGTTTTTTATGTATGTGAAGCTGACTGCTGTGTTTGTTAACATACTCTGTGATCAATGTCCCCAATACTTGGTATTACAACAAAAATCATTAACACAAATTACTACCCACTGCAGTTCTCAGCATCTATTCATGTGTCTGCAGACTGGTTCATATGTACCTCTGTAGCACGACACCTCATTATTAACTGTGGGCAGGAAGTCATGCATTGGTATTTTCCACGATATATCTGCAGCACCATGTATGCCCATCTTCATTATTTTATAACAATTTTTTTGTGGGCCCATGGCAATATAATCAAGCAAATCTTCTCTACTTCAGGCGGGATTGATAAGTCATCAGATTTTTAAAATCATTTAGGTACCAAAACATGTAAATTAATACCTAATGTATTTCAAAATTTCAGGTGTTTCAAAACTGTGCGGAATCCTAAGTGTCACTGACCCTTGAGGGGAATTGATGCTTAAATTCCTGAAAATTGTAGTAGAATCCTACCTGCCTCAAGTACCTAAATGCCTTTGAAAGTCTGGCCTAAGGCTTTTCAAATTAAATTACATTATTGGTTAATGATTTATAGTGCTGCAAATAATCCTGATGCATACAAGTTTTTAATGGCATGGATTTATTTTCTTTGCATCTGTACATCACTAATTAAACCGAAGGATAAAGAGGTGCAGCAAGATACTTTCAGCAGAAGAAATAGATTTTCTTTAGAGTATTCTGTATGCTAAATACATCTACAGCATTTTATTGCTTTCAGTATATTTAATAAAATTTAACCTTTAACATTCTAAATAAAATAAATTAATTACTAGTTATTTGATTTTTTTAAACTCACATTTTCAAGTAAAGAAACATCTATAATTTAACAATGTAATATTAACTACAGTAATGATTATTTTTCAGACAGTCATTGTTATTGTGATTTATAACAGCAATATTTTTTTTGTGTGTTGGAAGATGAAGGGCAGTGGAGTATCTACATTTAAGAATCAATTTCTCCCCAGGGATGGATGAAAATTGCCACCAATTGGAACATTGATGCCTATCAGGAATGCAATAATTGGAGTTTTCTACCTTATACAGTGCCTCTAAGCCTGTAGACAATGTGGAAGTTTGGCTTCTTGTAGTCTTTTCTCCTTATTAGATATGAAAGATTAAGCCTTGAACATTAGCTCCAAAGAATTCCTCATTATCCTTTCTTGGTTGTTGTGATATTAGCATACATAATAAGCTGCTGAAAAATTCTGTCCTAACATTCTAGGGAATGCACAGAACATATTTGATTACTTTGTTACATCTGGTTTGAGACTTTACAAGAAACAGACATCAGATTTACAGACCAGTGCTCTGTATTTTAATGCTAACACCTTGTTTTAGTTTAAAGTGTTTTGAGGAGGAGAAGGTGGATATTAAAAATTCACAGCAAATTTGGCAAGCAATAGGTAACTTTCAAGGACGTATTTTTCTAGAATAGCATCCAGGTTTTATGTACCCTGCACAATCACTGTAAGCTTAGCAAGGTGGGGGATTTTGATCTTTTGTACATCTTTTAATGAGAAAAGAAACACATATTTTTGTTTGCATTTATGTGTGGATTGGGACCCTGTAGTGACTGAGCAAGTGCTTAAAGAAAAAGTATATCATATATAATATTTTCTTTAATGGCTTTAAATTCGTGGACCTGCTGCCTGCTTAAGATAAAAGTTGAGTTTTGTGTTCCTGGCATACCAGAAAGGCAGACAGGATCTTCAGCTTCTCTGGTATACATGAACCCTTTTGGTTGTTTAAATTTGGTATTTGCATTACTGCAGTGCAACATGGAAATGTTATGTAAGTAATACCAATACTTTCAGATGACATTGTAAGTTGTCATTGTTAATATAATTTTCATATTTTCTCCATAAATGCGTTTCAATTTTCATCAAAATTCCTGCAGTGCACCAAACAGTCATGTGCTTTTTGTAAAAAATATTAAATATGCTGTGTGCTTTGTTGCAAATGAAAAAAGAATCTGAGCAAACCCCAGATATTTGAGTATTTTTTTTCTCAGTTCAATACTTACTACTAAAAAATATTTTTTTATAAAATGAAGAAGCATAACATGAAAAACGGAATCCAAGTTCTGTCAAACAAGACAAAAGAAAAACAAGTTGTTTAAAATGCCAATGAATTGTAAAGGAAGACTTTTAAAAAATAATTACTACTCTGAAGTAACTAATTATTCTGCAGAGTCATCTCTCTTTCTTATGACTGATTTCTCCACTAACTTCTACTATTCTGTCATGGAAATTTTATATCTGAGAAGGCTACTGCAGGGCAGTTTTTGTGGTGTAGGAGCTTGGTTTGGTTTGGTTTGGTTTGGTTTGGTTTTGGTTGGGTTGGGTTGGGTTGGGTTGGGTTGTTTTGCTGCCACATGTTTCATCATTCACAGCAAATCACCTTCTGGATTTTTCGAAGTTCAAACGCGAAGTTCATCACTCTGCTATTTGAATGTTCCACTGTAAACTATTCAAGGCCGTGACTACAAAATCACATCAGGGACCGGGTGTTTGAAATGGTTAAGTTTTTCTCTTTGCTCTTAAAAACTTCCAAGATTTCTAAGAAGTTATTCCATCTACAATGTCAGTGGTTGGTAATAGGGACTATGTGCGTCAATTGTTCTTGTTGCCTGTGTTATTATCATCTCATTTTAATTTTTGTTTGAGAAAGAACTCACGTTTTTTTCCTGAAATTCTTTGATCTGGAGGCATAGATCCTACCATGCTCTTCTAATAGTACTAGAGATACTAGCCAATGGATAAAAAATGCTGTTGTATACTAATTTATTTGATATAAAACAACTAATACCTCTTGGCTTGAGACTGATTAAACTGATTAATAATCAGTTCACATGTCTACTTTCAACACTTGCAGTTACACACTTCTTCATTTTGAAGCTGTAGCATTTCTAGCTGTGGTCTCCATTGCCGTGAACATTTCCCATCTTAATAAGGTCTCTAATAATTAATTATTGTAAAATGTGATCACAGTTGATAATAAGGCAGTGCTCAATGAGGAAAGAACATATATGGGAAAAACAATTTTAGCTTAAATTTGAAGCTGTTTTGTTAAATATGTGTAAAAGAACATATGGGTTTTCACTGGTGAGTAACACCCTAACTGCTAGCACACAATCATTTAGCTTAGCAGCAGTATTCCTGCTTATCTTTTATCTATCACTTCTAGTAATGTGTCATCTACCATCTCTAAGCCAAAAGAGCGGGACAAATTCGCTGGATTCAGGCCATTCCAGGCTGTCCATTCATGCAACGCACACAAATCCTTTAAAACAATAACTACTTCTATGCTTAACTTCTGCGCATCGGTGAATAATTGATGTGAAACCTGCATCACACATTTATCAGATAAAGTGTGATTATAAAAAGGCACCTTGCCATGCAATAATAATGATATAGGCCACTTTTTTTTTTTCCAGAAATCCACATGAAACCATATGTTGTCCTGTTGAAATATAAGGTTATTAAAAATTTGTTCACAATGTCGTCTACATCCTGGCTTCTCTTCAAGCTCGCTCTAATCACCTTCTGTTACTGATCCTGAGTATCTAGGTATTTAGTATTTCATTAACTTTTACTTCTAAATTGTACTGACACATAGTTTTCTGTTGAGGCACTGCTAAATAAATTGCAGGAATGTAAATAACCTTTTCATTAATAAGTGAGAAAAGAAGTGAAAGAAAAGAACTCACTCATATCAGTATTTTGTATGAGGCTGTATTTCGATAGATGGACTGTGTTTATATTTGATAACAATCTGTATTTGGTAGAGTTATTGTGTATTCAATTTATGCCAGTATACTTCATGGATAAAAATATTTCTCAGCAGGAAGAAGCAAGAAATTCTGTTTTCAGGGATAAACATCTTTCTGGGCTTATACATTTTTAAAATGTAAATCCTATGTATAGTAAAACTGAAAATCTTTCGGAGAAAATATATTTTAACACTTAATTTTCTTCTCTTTCATCTCGGACTGACAGTGCTACCTTTGGACCTACACCTTGAAGAGTAAATTTGCTCCCTATAATCTTAACAAAGAGGGTTTTTGTTGGAATTATGCAGCTATTATTTTAATTTTATCAATGTTTCCAACCCTAATGTGGATGTCTTTCTGGTGGCATGTAAAAAAAGTCAGGAACCATTTGGTTTTCTTTCATCCTGTAGACTCGCAGGAAGCTATTGCAAGTTATGATAGTGTTTAACTTCGGAATTTACAGGTTAATTGTGAGATCTGATTTTAAGACTCGATGATTATATTGTGGTTTTGCTCTTCTGAAATCCATTTTAGTTACATATTTTTTAACATCCTTTGGTTTTAGTTTTGGCTCCATATGAGAGTTTAGATGGCAAAGCTCGTAACAGATTAATTGCACATGAAATAGCAAACAAGTTAAAAAGTTAGATGTTACATTGTGATTTGGATAAATAAATAAATAAATAAATAAATAAATAAGTAATACCCACTGGCTCTTTTCAAAGGAACAAAAATTTCTTGTAGCACAATACAAAGAGAATTATGGAACGTTCCCTTAGGGACGTGCTATACCTCAGGATAAGCTTAGGCAATTGGTTCGGCTAGAAAAATGCCAGAAATTACATCAAGGTCAGAACGTTAAAAATTCATGACTTTCCTACACTATGAAAATCAAGATTTAATGGCAAATGATAATTTATGTCAGGGTGTGGACCACGGGCCACCTTTGCTTGAGAGGTGCACTACATTCAGGCCCTTGTCTTGATGTCACGTGAAGCTGTACATGTGCATACGTGTCAAATGCCCCAGGAAAAGCATGGGCATGGTTCTAGGAACCAGTTTATGTTCTGCAGATACACCAACTGCAAAGCTCAGAGCTTCCTGGGTGCCAAATCAAAATTCCATGACAATTCTACACTTTGTTACTGTGTCATTTTTGTCTCCTCTTTTATTTCTTCATTCCTTTCATTACCTCCTTCATACTGAGAGTTCAGTAATTAGTATCCTTATTTTTGACAGAATGGATAGTACTCTTGATTTAAAAGAAACTGACTGTGGACTCAGCTCATTTCAATACCTTCAATGATTACAGCAGAGGTTGAGAGTAAGCTGCATTTCACTCAAGTGTGACTGATCTATTTAAAAAAACAGACTATGTGAATAAACCTAATCTTTCTCATGCCAATAATCTAGTATGTCTCTCTGCAACACGTTATGTTGTTCAAATTCATGAGCCCCATCTCACAAAGAAGTTCCCTAGTCTTTTTGCATCTAAGCACAGCAGGAATATGATTAGAAAAAACACCTAATATGATTACCTGTAACAGCCAATTTTAGGTTAAATAGATATTTAAATTCCACCAAATATTTGTACTCTCACTTAACTTTCTGCTAAATTATTGTATTAAATTATTAGCCTACTAAAGATAAGAGGACACAGTTATTTAATTAACTAGGACTCTGTGAAGGCTTGAAGACCAGACAACTGCAATTTCTGAACTACAATTTTGGCTTTTATCGTCATGATTATTAAGTTCTAAAGCAAAGAGATGAAAATTATAGCACTTTCAAGCTGGTTCATTCTGACTGACTCAAATAGAACTTACCTATATGAAAAAGCCTTGCCTCTATGAACTACAGTCCTGTTCACAGGCAGGAATAGTAATTCTACCAAACACTGTGAATATATTAAATTTGTACATTGTGAAAAATACAAACTTTTTTTTTTAATTTAAAAAAAATCGCGTGTGAATTACATGTGCCATTTCTCAGGCTTTTTTTCACCCCTCTTTCTAAAAATTACACTATTGTCTTGATGCACTGTGAAAAAGAGCTAGATGTTAAATTCAAGGTATATCTTCTAAGATTCAGAATAAATGTCTCGATGTGTAGCTTAATAAACATTTGATCAAAATACATAAATCCAAATTGTCAGGGTAAAAAGTATAAATGTAAATAAATAAGTTGTTCAAACTTTCATCGTTGCTGTTAAATAACTTCCATTCAGTGTCTTTTCTAAAGTGTAAGGATAAATTAAATAAAGGACATGGAAAGATAAACTAAGACAAAACATGAAAATATTTTGTATAAATCTTGCTTATATCATTCCAGGAAAAACTTTTTGAATATTAAGAGGGAATTGTAAATTTAAAGCTTGCAATAAACTGAAAATCTTCATGTGAAGTAAGGAAAATATGCCTAATGGTATGTGAAAACATGTTTAAACAAAAGAAGTATTGTGCTACATTGGATAATAGTAATGTTTGCCAGGAAAAAGTTGACACAAAATTGGTTTTAAGAACACAGAGATTCCTCTGTCTTTCAAGGTTATATACTCATAAGAAACAATTATCATATCATTACCCTTGCACTATAAAACTAATTTTCTATTTCAACACTGATGTGAACATACTTAGTTGATTGAAAGGGATGGAGAAAATCCATGCATAATTTTTTTTTTAATGGGTTGAGTCTACCTTTCACAAAAAATAAAAAAGGCTGAAATGAAGACAAAGATTTCAAGTTTGTAGTGCTGATCCATGCCGTGACTAACACCACACAATCACGTTGAAGAGATCTGTCGTAATTTAATTGAAATGTGTTCTTATATTTCAACTATTTCAGATAATTACAAATGAAAAAAACCAAGTTTTAGTACATGCTATTTGCATACTGCTTTCTCATCCCTCTCCCAACTCACTTTCAAACCTCAGCCCTTTTACATTTGTTTTAATAGATAATAGGTTCAGAAAAGAAGCTGGTTTGAGAGGAACCCTTTCTGAGCATCAATTTCAGTAGGAATTATGTAGACCTTAGTCATTTTGAGGAAAACACAATTAAATGAGATGAATATATAAAAGAACAGTGGAGTTCTGTAGAGTGTTGCACTAACAGAAGGAACATTTTCCTGATCACCAGAACAGCTCAGAGCTGTTTGCTTGGTACCTGCCTGCCCAGATGAGCCAGTAGCACCAGGTGGCACATCAGTGTTCCTCATGGGGTGAGCAGGTAGAGTTAGGTATTTCAGAGAGAGATTTTAAAAAGTACTATGTCAAACAGGATTTAAGTTAGAAGGCTAGCAAGTGTTTCTTATACACCACCAAAATAGAAGGAACTTCCTTTCCATTCTTTTCACTAAGAGATGTCGATGTATTCACTGCGGTAACTGTTTCCCAGACTCAGACACAGCCATTAGATCAGCCAATTAATTCCAGATTCTCCCATCTAAGTGAAAGTGCTGAGTACTGAACCAGAGCCATGTCGTGTTGGAAACTTCCCTTTAGTCTAGCCAGTCTTTATGAATTCCGCACTTCGGGCTCAATTTTTGTAGGAGGGCTTAGTGTGCCCAAAATAATTTTTAGGCATAGCCCTGTGACTAAGATACTCTCCAGAGGGTTAAAATAATATTTTAGTCATTTCTATAAAGCAATCTTGCATCTAACTGGAATTTGGTGTAGAAAAAGGAAATTACTTTAAGGACCAAGGAAGGTATTGCACAAGAGGAACACACACCTTACTGACTATATAAAAGTACTCAGCACGAAATGGGGTTTGTGTTGCTCTTCTGTGACTAAAGCTGACAGTGTCAGGCTGAAAAAATATTTGAATCTGTGGGACTTTACTGTACAGAAAATGTGACAAGACAGAACACAAATTTAGGTACCAATTTGTTTATACAATAACTGAAAAGGATTTTGGGTATAAATATTTTACTCAATCATTTAAGTAATTTTGGAAAACTGTCTTCAGGATGATTTGTCCAGAGTCACATGGAATGGTTTTGAAAGCACAGGGAACAGAACATCTGCAGCCAAACCCTCTCTAAGCACCCTACACGCCTTTCCTTTGCTCGCTCCTTGCCTGGTGAAGAGGTGAGCTGTAGGCTCTGCTCTGGAGCAACTTACTGCCAGCTCTTGCCTCTCTCATGCATCTCCTCACTCTTGTGGGTTTGCACAAACCATTACAGGGACTGGAGAAAAATTCTCGTTCAGTTATTTGTTTAAAGTATACCCAAACAAATAGAATGGCATATTCTTCCAGTTAAAATAAATAAATAAATTTAATGTAGATAAAGAAGACTTCTTCCCCACCTCACCAGCTTTACAAAAGTAATTCAGGAAGATTTCAAAAGGGAGCTACCAGAATACAATACTGCAAAAATTGCTCATTATTCAAATTCATTTGGAATTTTTCAAGTAGTCATTTTGGAATTTTTTAAGACTCGCCTCTTTTAGATTAATTTAAGTAATTTCAGTTGACCTGAGACTATTGTTCAGAAAATAAGCACCTCTTCAGAAACATCTTGCTCAGCTATCTGCCAGCTGCATCCTCTTGAAGTTTCAAGCAGCTCCCTGTTTTCTGTCATTGTGAAGTGAAGAAGGGGGAAATGAAAGGAAAAGAGATGACAGATTAATCATAATTCCTTGTGTATATTTGATGATTGTCAAAAAAGTCTTGCCTGAAAAAAAAAAAAGGTTAATCCAGTGCCTGCTGAGATCTCTGCTTCATTTACTTTTGTCCTCTTTTCTCACTCTCTCAGGTGCCATTGCTGCTTTACTCACCACCACCTATAATGCAGAAGTGACAGTCACACCAAAGGCCATGGCAGAAGCATTGGCATGAAATGAGTCAGCAACAGGAGAAACTGCAGTGTCGAGAGGCCACAGTGAAAGGTGACAAGAAAAAAAAAGCACTTCTAAGCAGCTAATGCACTGGCAAATATGGTTCAATCTGAAATGATTCCTCTGAAATTATATTACACTTATCCCTTTATTAGCATTATTTAGAAGTCTGGTTGGCTTTTTGGTTGGGCTTTTTTGGGGGGTTGGGTTTTTTTTTTTTTGTTTCACGGGTTTTTTAGTTGGTTTTTGTTGGTGGTGGTGGGGTTTTTTTATTTTCTTTATTGTGGTTTGGTTTTTTGTTTGTTTTGGTTTGTTGGGGTTTTCTTAGTAGCAATTTTCAATATAAAATCTTTATCTACTAGAAATATTTAGTGGGAAAACACCAGCCTACACTTTTTATCTAAGCGTAGTCTAATCTGCCTATCATCTGAATGCTTTAATTCCAAACAGCTGGTGTTATTTAGTCTGACAAATGAAACACTTCAGACAGTTTCTCAATTGTTGTAATTAAAAACAGGAAACAGTAAGGTAAGTAAAGGAATCATGGGATCAGTAAAGCATTATTATTTTGATGACGCTCTCAGAAGCCTGGATCGTAAAGTGCTAGCTTATGAAGTGCAGGAAATCTGAACAAGCACAGAGTGGCCTCTGATGGAACTCTTAGGTTATGATCTGAAAAGTTATGCATTTCACTAAAATCCAACTCTGTTTCTGAAAATAATGAAACAGGTTCCTGCGGATTGTCATAAATTAAAATCATAGGACATTAGAAAGCTTGAGTTGGAGAGGACCTTAAATATAAGCTCTTTCAAACCCCACTGCCATGAGCAAGGTACCTTTCACTACACCAGGCTGCTAATGCTGCTAAAGATGCTGCAAAAAGGTGTGAGGGGTGGAAAATGATACAGGAATCATAACTGAAAGAAAAGATATGCAACAAAAACCTGATATTAATAATGTAGGGAGAAGTGCTCCAGTGACAGTGGATATCAAATACTGACTCATTTTATATAAGGTGAGTGGAGTTAATGCTTGTGAGGGGAAATAGAAAGCCGGAGCCACCTTGGGTCACATTGTTCTCTCCTTGAAAAATAAGGAGTCTACCAGATGAAGAGAGGCTCCTCTAGTGCTGGATGCAACAAATATCTTAGTGAGATGATTAGGTGCTGTCACGGAGAGCAGGACAAGGACACAGAACACACCACACAATCCAGTGCAGTATTATGGCTGAGGGACTGTTTCTTTTCACTGTTTTCTTTGTGGATCTTGTGGCACATCCTCTACCATCCATAGTTTTCTCTCCAGTCACTACTTCTTAATGCTTTACTCTTCCTACCCCTGTGACTTGGCCAGAAGGACTGAAAGTGTTATGGCAGAATTCTTCTGCTAAAGAATATGATGAATAATGTGAATATTTGTGTAATTCTCAAGATAGGTTTGAATTTTTCTGTTATCCATTACCATTCTGGCACAAACTGCTTTATTGGGTCGGCTCTTCTCTATTTTTTGGGCATAATTTTTAAGTCTTAAAACTCAGATTATTATACAAGATACATATTTGGCAATGCATACAGGTTGTGACTTGAAACTGATTACCCAAGTGTTTGCCTTTGTGACGGTCAATAATTTTTCTGTGTATTGCAGAAGCACCTTGGCAACTTAGACATTTATAATAACTGTGAAGCATTTGCATTACTGATACTGATGACCTTCAGATGAACTAACAGTAGGCTTATATTCTTACAAAAAGAAGTGTAACAATAAATGCATTCTGCAGAATGTGATACATATTTAATATTTTTCTCCGGGATTAGTGTTCCCTTTTAATTTCTTTAAGAACAGTCAAATGAAGTAAAATTCTTTAAAAACTATGTTCATAACTCCAGCAGGATTTTTAGTGAGAACTTTAAACATTGTGAGGGAAGGGCATCATAAAAAAGTTAGCAGAAATACCATTGTGATCGATACAGTTACTTCATAAGCTCTCAGTTTGTGGGTTTAGAATACAAATACGCTTAATGTTGAAATTAGCATTTACAAAGCAGGCAGATCAAAGGCCGTCCAGTGCCTTTGTGGGTGTGCTGGTGAGCAGAGAGCAGTTCAGAAGGGAGAACAGATGAGAAGCTTGGCAAAAAAACTTGAAAAAAAATAATGCTGTGAAAAGACACTGAAGCTAAAAGGTAGGAATGAAGGTAGACTAAGGCAGGAAACGGCAGGGAATAAGCAGATCATTTAAGAGGCAGCACCAGTCTGCAGAAAGTGGAATCCTGAATGGGAGATTTGGGGTGTATGACATGAGAAGGTCCCAAGCACCAGTTATGAAGAACACACAGAGTAAAGCTGGCTGAGGAAGAGATGCTGATTTTGTATTGTGGGTTGTGTAGCTGCTCCAAAGTAGATCCTCTAGATGAGAGAGAACTTCCCAAGGAATGTACTTTCTGGCAAGGCTTTGTAAAATCAAAAAGCAAAAGCTCAAGAATGCCCCTAATGATGTGTCAGAGGAGGGACTAATAAACATAAAACGCATGTTAATTACTCATTTGCTGTCTGCATTATTCATACCTGCTTCATTTCATGATACTGCCAACTTGGAATCATGCCTTTGAATCAAGGTGTGTCATACACTAGAGGTGCTGATCCACTCTAACTGTTCAAGGTTTGATCTTATTCAATTTCTGTGAAAAAGGATATCTCTCTTGCTGCTCTGACAATATCTTAAACTCTTTCACCTTCATCATTCACAGAAA
The DNA here is from genome assembly GCA_013398015.1 of Oreocharis arfaki. Classification (NCBI taxonomy): domain Eukaryota; kingdom Metazoa; phylum Chordata; class Aves; order Passeriformes; family Paramythiidae; genus Oreocharis; species Oreocharis arfaki. The sequence goes on from VZRR01008605.1 coordinate 83,944, forward strand.
CTGTTTTCTTGCACTTGCTGTTGGAAGCTGTCATATAAATGTTATTGAGCCACATCAAACATCTATTGCTGTCCTCCCAGATGTGGCAGTAATGCTTGTAAGAAATGGTCTCTGAAGAACTTTTATTTCCTTGAATGTGTTGAGAGATTTATAAAGCTATTTGTCAGGGATGTGACTGAGTGCAATCTTCATTGCAGCAATGCTTGAAACAATATTCTTGCCCATGTTTAAATGACTGCCATAAATATAAAGAAATAAATATACTAACCATTATCAAATTTTTGTAAGGAAGGATTACAGAACTTTTAGAAGAACAAAAACTTAAGAATGCTTTTGGACAAAATTCTTTCCTCTATGACATGGATACAGATCAAATGGCTTTGCTGCTGTGTTATTCAAGTAGAATAGGCTAATTTTGCTTGTCAAAAATGTTCTTTTAGGAGTAAGAATTTCACAGGTAGTATGGGAAATCAAAAAAAAAAAAAAAGAACTATGTACCTCTTTCAGAAGGTTTTGTTACTACTGCATTATTAGTGGCAGTAAGCTGAGATTTCTCTGCTTTCTTATCCTGTATTCATAGCATTCTGTGAGTTTCTGTTGAAGTGATAACACTCATAAGTATGTATGTTTCTGCTTCTGATCATCTTTATATCATCAGGGTTTTATTGTTCCTGGGTATTTTTTTTCCCTGTGAGTCCTCTATCTATCAGTTATTGCATTTTTTTTTATAATTGTTTAGTGGGTTTGTAATTTTAAAGAATTAATTCCATAGGCAGAAAGGTGCATCACTGCCAAGTAAGAAATATGTAAGCTTTACTAAAAGGATCCTGCTCTTGCTAGGAGGAAAAATATTGAGACAGGAAGATCTGATGAAACTCAATCATTTTACCTGACATATCAGCAATCTTTCTAATACAATGTTTTTATTTGACAGTAGCTTACAGATGATGCTTAAAATGAGCACTTAAAACTCTCTGTGGAGCAGTTGATTGAGCAACGCCATGTTAAAAAGAAAAGTCCTCTGGCTTTTAAGTGCCGAACAGCTTTTCAATTTGATTCATTTTTATTCCTAAACAATTCAGTTCACATAGCTTTAAACATTTAATATTTAGCCATATATTTTGATGCTAGAAAAATAAACTAATTAAGAATATCAGAGTAATTATGAAAAGTTTGTTTAATCACTGTACATGGGCATGAGAGTTCTGTGTTGAATTGGAACTACAAGTAAAAAAGCTCCACTCTTCTAAAAACTCTTCTTACTTGGGGTGCGAACCTGCATTTTAAACATTGTCCTCTTCCTGTCATGGATTTGTTCTCCACTCTCGACAGCCCAGAGAGGCAAGGACTGAATGAATTCATTTTCAAGTGCAGTTAAATTATAAGTAAATTCCTCTGAGGATGGGACACAGAACTCAATGAGGACAGCAAAAGAATTCCTTTTAGATCATAACTCTTCAGGTTTATCAATCTGGCATTGTGTATATGTTTAAATAATGTAAAAAATTTAAAAGAGAGAGTACAGAGGGAATTAGATTATTTTTGTCATAGAAAATACCAAATTCGCATTCAGTGTTTTGTACCCACCTGCAAAAGTACGAGACACATATGTTCTAATGTTGTGATAGTTATTACATAGGATGGAATAGAGGACAAGAAATTATTCACCTTGATTCCTCTTCAAATCTTCTAGGCTCAACTTGAGTGGCATTGCTCTTTGCAGCCTTTAAGGCTTTTGACAAAGGCACAGAGCCATGCTGAGCAGCATCACTTCGAGATTGCCCCACAACTCTGCTGTGGATTTAGCTCTTGTGTAGCTTATCTTCAGCACTCAGCTCGAAGCCTTGCTGTTATCCATGGGTGGCTGCTTTCAGTCTCTTGACTAGTTCTATGTTCACCACTTGTCTAACCCCTGCTGTGCCATTTCTTCTGCTATTTTTAAGCACACACACTCTCATTCATACGCCACGCAAACTTGCATATAGGCTATTCCGTTTATTTCTTTTGCAGATCTCTGTAAAAGAGCTTCAGCTCAGAGAATGGAAGGAAGAAAAATGAATCACATTTTAGTGGTCAAAAGCTGTCCCTGCATTATTTATGTTTAATGTTGAGGTCACAAGTTAATGGAAAGAAGTTAATCAATTCCTTTATAGATGCTGGAAGAACCATTCATGTGAGATATCACTTTTAGCTTTGTTTGGCAATTGCCAGACTGAAACTAAGGGACTGCAACTTTCTCTTCATTACAGTGTGTTTCATCTCTTTAGCACTAAGAAAGTGAATGGGCTTTTTAAAACAACAAAATTTGCAAAGTTGGTCTACTCAAAAAGAGCAAAAGAGGATATCAGGTCAAAATAGGAAAGAGGAATAAGTTAATGACTTGAAATCTATTTCTAAGGCATCAGATGATTTAACTCAGACTGTATGTTTCAATTTTAAAAATGGTTACTATGTCTAATACAAGAGTACATAATGCATTTGACAATCTCCAGGTGCTTTTAATAAGATTTGTTACTCATATTAAAACTAGAAATGGCCTTGCCTTCATCAGGATACTCCTAATGCAAGTTAACTCCATACCTTTTTCTGAGGGGAAGACTTTAGCTATCAAAAATTAATTGGACCCTAAACAGAAAACAGATTCCTTGCTTTATTCCGTACATAAGCTTACTTCAAGCAGGAAGAAATCCTCCAGTTAATTTTGAAAATTTCTTTTCTTTTGGATTGTATGAGCAGCAGATCGCATTCTGTTTAGATGTCTATTTTGCAGCCACCCATGACATGAAAAGAGTACAAATTTTAGGCTACAGAAATTTTAAAAATGTAAACTGAAATGTAAGCAATGGGAAATATATATTAAAATAATAATTTTGGAGGTTTCTATTTGCCTTTGGACTTCTGAAACTTTCAATTCCTATTAAAAAAAATCATATACTGTAATATTTAGAGAGAAATCAGCCAAGAATCTTGATTTTATTTTTAAATTTAAATGCATGTTTTCACAAAGATTCTTAAACTGAAAACGCTCTTTTATGAATGCTAGGTATCTCTAACGGGAATGTAATCACCTTAGAGAATGCACATAAAAAGCCCTAGACTTGATTCTTAGTTGTTAAAATGTTTGAATTACATTAAAAAAAAATACAACTTTACATGATGAAGTGTCATTTATGTTTCCCCAAAGCTCTTGTAGACAGGAAAATTAATTTTCTTCCTGATGCTTAAAAGCATACATTTCTCTTCAGCAGTGTATAACATGGCAGATGCTATTATCTACTTCAAATAGAGCTGTACATGAAACGTCTTTGTTGGACTATAATGCTTGTAATGCAAAATTTTACACACCACATAAATTTCACAGTGCATTTAACCCAAGAAAAAAAAAAGGATTGTATGTCTTTGTTGAAGATCTCAATAGTTTTGAACAATTTTGACTGGTGGATTAGTACCACAATTTTGAATTGGCAGGTGTTCAACCTCTGAAACAGTATCAGACAAAACCTGAAACAACTTAAAAATTGTGTAATTGTTTCACTACTAAAAGTTTAAGCTTCCTTCTCTTTTAATATTAAGAAGAACCCAAAATATTCTCCTAGGTAAAGGGCTAGTGCTTCACAAATTGGAATTTCTCATTTTAAGTGCTTAACAGTACAACACATATTTTTCTCATGCCATTGCTGGGCTTTCTCTAATATCCTACCTTTTTTCTGTAGAAAATAACACTAGGTGAAATACATGAAATGGTATAATTTTTTTTTTTTTTTTTTTCACAAAAAAAGGTTGTTACAATTTCCATAGTCATGCAAACATGCATATGCATACATATGCTAACTACTGCCAGTGAAATATATGAGTCGTAATATACAATATCTTGGAGTAACGTCAGGATGTGTAATTCCAAATATTTCAGCACTTAGGACTTTCTTCTTCCTAAACAAGCTGATTGTTATTGCAGACTTCTCTGAAGAGTAGAACATGAGTATTACTATTTTTGTATTTAAAAGCTTTAAAAGCACCATTTATCTGAGAAGAATGGAGAGACAAAAGCAGGTCACACAGGTAACCAGAATTCATCAGAACTGATCAGCAAAAGCACGATGCAAACCATATTTAGCCTTGAAATCCTTCTCAGAGGACATCTGACAAGTACTTTACAAGAGGCAACATATGGATGAAAAAGTCAGGCTTTGTTTGTTCACAGCCTTGTACCACCTATTCAAAATTGACTGAGACATTCACAGGGGGAGGTGCTTTGAAGTTCTGAAGAGGTTTGTCATCTGTTACTCATCCCAACACCCCTGCAACAGAACAGGAGAGAGGAATTCTGCTCCCACCTCCCTAATTTGACCCTACCATTGTGAAAGCCTGAAATAGAAGGATAAGAATAAGCATAACTTTACCTACATGTTCTTTCCAGTCACCAGTCAACCCTCAAAAGCTTTTTAATAGGGGGGAAAGGAATATAGAAAGACGACTTTCTGATGAGCAAAGTACAAAACAGGGACAATCTTCAAAGGTTGTTCTCATCTATTTGAAATGCTGTCTTGACCAAAGCTTTAATTTGTAACTAACTTTGAAAGAGTGTGAACAGCTTGTATCCAGCTCAGCCCATCAAATTTTTACTGGCCTGTAATGGGAAGGGTCAACCTTTATAACTTTTAAGTGCAGGATAAAAAATTATCTAATATTTTGTTAGCTGAAGTATTTTGTTTCCAGCCTAATTGATTTTAAATTAGTATCTAGTTAACTGAAGAATAATGAACCAAATTAATTCAAATAATGCAGCAATACCTGCAATTAGTTGTAGAAAAAATAATCTAAGTGATGATAGAGGGTCAGAGTCCTTTGGTGAATGGTTTATGAATATTATTTTTTGGTTACTAGGATTTGGACAGCATTCCTGCAATTGCATGGTTTATTTTTAACCTGTATAATTTCCTTCTTTTTAGTGAAAAAATGGAAGGTGGTTGACTAGGATATGCCCTGTCCGCAGTACACGTCCAACTATAATCACGTTACAGAAAGTGGGTAGGTATCCTTTGTTCTGAGGTCTGTCCAGTGTGAGAGATCTAAATGTTAGACATGAATCACTCAAACAATTGGCCATTTGCAAAACCTGAGGGCACTTTGCTGGGGCTGGGTCTGCACCCTGCAAGCCAAGGGGAGGAGGAGAGTTTTTTGTGTGTGATGGTGAAACCTCTGATCTGCATAAGAGCGGCCCAGGCGAAAGGGGGTGCACACCCACCACCAGAGGATGACCATACCAGGCCGGCCTTGGTTTAGCAACAAGCTAACCTTTTAGCTAGAGAAGGGAAAAGGACGGTGAGAAGAGGATCCTGCAGAGGTGGGATAAAGCTATTTTATTGTGCCAATGTCCTCCCTTACACAACGGCTCAGGCATAAAATTCCCCTCTCCATTCCGGGGAAGGATCAGGACGTTCACATTCACACATGGGCCTGAAGGTGTTTGTCCATTCAAATGGGGCATAGCTGGCTGCACCAACATGAGAGCCAGTGCGTCTTAGAAGGACTCACAACCCATCAAAGACCCGTAAGTGCCCCCAGACACATTTTTAGAGCCTTCCACCAGAGGCCTGGGGAGGATCCATAGTGTTACATCAGACAGTGTAGAACTCCCCCTCCATGGGAGGAACCTGGGCATTCCCATCCAAACCTGAGCCTTTATAACCAATTGAAGTCCGTGTTTCATAGTCTTTCCCCAGCCCTGACAGATCAAGATTGTGACCATCACCTCAACCAACACTGAAATTGCAACAATCGAGTCTTGTCCCTGGATCCATGGATGATGGCATCTTTCCTCTCCACTATGTGTTCTTATCCTTTCTTTCTCTTTCTTTTCCATATGTATTTTCTTGAGCGATATTTTTATACTTTTATATTGCCATATATCTATTGATAATAAACAAAATGGCTGCATTCCTCCTTTCCATTGCAACCAAATTGTTCTGAAATAAACCTGTCATATGTAAATAAATAGTGTTCATTTGGTGCTGTGTCACTCTAATCCACCCCAAAGGATCTATTAACAAAAACCTCAGCTACCCTCACCTTCAGGAGCAGGTCGTAGCATCAGCATGTTATCCTCTCTTACAAATCACAGGGAATAAAAGAGTTTTTTAACCTAACATTTACACTGTATACCTTTTATGTGGACTTTTTGCATTAATTAGAGGGGAAGGAGAGTACTGAGATAAGAATTGAATTCACTGTGGGTTGTGCTGGACTAAAGTGAACTCAGTAACCACAGTCAATCTTTAGACCAAAAGAGTGCCAAGAGGTGAATTTTTAAAACAAATGCTTATATAAATTAAAACCCTCAGATTTAAAACCAAATATTTTATTCCTCAATTAATTTAGATCTAATCTTTCCAAATGTCATCTGCAGCTACTAATATTCTAAATTTCACTTCAAAAAACAGTTTAGTGGTTCAGTTCTTGAAGTTTTATGGAAAAGAACAGGAGGGCCTAGGGATGGTCAGAGGGTGTTATCATTTTTGTGGTCTTGACCTACTTCACAAGGCTACCTACCCTCATCTTATCTCCTGGATATGAACCATTACATCACTTTTCTCAGTCTCTTTCATAGATATCATCCATTGCTTCTTAACATTCTACTTCTAGATGCACTGAGTGCACAGTTTTTGTGGAACTTGCAGATACGTTTCATTTCTTATTCCTTTGTTGTTCATTGGCCACAAGCAGGATACTGTCATTTCATGAAAGGCTTTTTGCATCTTTATGCTTACCATAAACCAGTTTAGAGCCCCACAGTCCTTATGTGGCTTTCTGGAATAGTATGTTTACTTGGGACTTTTAAAGTTTATTATATCTCTGCTTTTAACATAAGCAGTGACCTTTTAACATAAGCAGGTAGTCAGCAATATAATCTTCCTATCAAGCAATATCTTTGTAACACATTTTAAATAGCATGGAGATTGTTGCCAAATAACAATCCAGGTTTGACTCCTTAGCTAATATAACACCTTTTTTATGATTTAGTTACCTTTTCTTTTCTCCTCTGCAACGCAGTTGGATTATAGATAACCTGACACAAAGAAATTACTTAAAAATAATGGTCTTGAAATCCAATTAACCTTGTGATTTTCATAATGGACCTCCTTATTACAGTTAATACATGAGCATTTAATGTGTGACTATGCATTTTTGGCTGCTGTATTCTTAGAAAAAAACACTTTTTGGAAAATGAAGCTAGTATCTCTGTCCATGAGACACAAGTAAATTGGTACGAATTTTGGATTGTGTTTCACAGTTTTATTGAAAATACCATATGGGCAAATCATACAGCCACCTTTGCTGTATATTTTCACAGTCTTTTTGGAATATTCTGCCCCATTCTCTTCACAGCATTTGGCTCATGCTAATAATTTATTGAGAAAAAAAATCTTCTAGTGTGTCACTACATCTTAGAGCCAGGATCTTTCAAATAAATTTACCTTGGCATTTATAAAAGAATCATATTCTTCAAAGTTTTAGTTTTTTATGACACCCATATAAAACAAGAATTTTGATAATATAAACTCCACAGGATGAGTCCCAGACAAGAAATTTTCTTGGGGTCAAGAGGATTGCTGAAAAATACAGATTAACAGCTTGGGAAGAAGAATTGTTCATGGGGAGCCTGTGGCTCTGGCAAAACTCCAGTGTTGGTTGTATCTCCAACAGTGGTTGCAATATAGTAAAGCAAAAGAAAGCCAAGTCTTATTGAAGAGTAATCATTTGAAAAATGCATTTATTCACTGCTTGGAAAAATACTTGAAGTTTTTTTGTTTGCTTGTTTGCAAAAGAAAAGATGGAGTGAAAATTGCAAATATTAGAGTGTCTTTATAAAAAAAGCAAAACATCAACTTAGTACAATAAGTAGAGTTGAAATGAGAAAAGAATCCTGACCAAATTTCTACTGTTTCACTAGCTTCCAAAGTGCTAGCTAAGAAGGTTAGATTAGGATAGTACCACTGAAAATACTGCCAAGGCACATTTCTGAAGTCAAAAGCATCTTAGTTTAGAGATTTATACAGAATAAGAGAAGAAACATCAGGTTTTCAGCATTATTGTCCACCTAGAGTCCCAATATACAAAGTCACTTTACAGTCACGAAAAAAATGCGACATTGTTGTGACTGTGACTCAGCCGCCTTCAGCACATTATTCCTCTTGGACATTTATTATATTAAGTGTTTCTGCCATCAGCATTATTTTTACTTGTGTCTCAGAAATCTAACAATAGCTGGACAGAAAGAAAAGGCAGAAAGCCCCCAAAAGTCAATTTCCATGAAACCAAAATCTTGTGTACTGAATAAAACATGTTTTCTTTTATTCACAGTTGTGCTGCCATCAAGAAAGTACTTCACCATCTCCCATGTTTCCCCAACTCTTCGACTTTTCCAGAAGATAAAGTACAAAGAGCCTTCCACAACATAGGTTGCAGTAAAGATGTTCCACTTTGGGCATTAAATCACTGTATCCCTACAGTGCCATAATTTCTTTATTTTTCTTAAATTTTGCATGCAGCTCGTTCTGCACATCTGCCTCAAAGTGAGAGCAGCTGAAGTAGATTTTTTTGTGAAGTGGCAATTCTCTTCCCTTTGCAATCACATGGAGCTGCATGACTTCAGTGGATGTTGAACAGGGACATACTGAATGGATCAGATTTCAGTCACATATTCCCAAGCATGGGAAACCTGCCAGACTTCTGTGTGAGTATTTCCCTTATTAACAACAAAGCAGAAACTGCACTTTTACTCTGTGTTTGCTTGGAGATCTAATGTTTTGCGCATGAACCATAACAGATTACAAATTTAAAGTTTTAAATATAATTTTAACTGAATGTTTTCAGAGCTTTATTAAATCTCTGCCTTTTTCTAACATGAAAGAAAAAGAAATTGTATAATTTCCCAGGCTGCTGTACCACATTTTTGATCTGACACATTCAGTTGTACCAGTAATACTATGTTCTGCCATGTAAACAAAATAATGAAACATGACTGAATTAACCAGACACAGCAATGAAATAGGCCACAAAATATAACAAATTGGAGTTTTCTGAGCAAAAGGAGAAAAAAAAAAAGGCTCAATACTTTTGTATTTATAATATGGTTTCTTACGTGAGCACCAGCTAAAATAAATTTTAAAAATCTCTTCCCTTTAAAAAAGTCAGAAAACAAACAAAAAGGGGAATTTTCCATGCTTGACCTGGACTTGCAACCATTACCACTATGCTGCATCGTGCTGAAGGCACTTTCTGATTTGACAATGTAGTTTTCAGAATCTTTTTGTACTTTACAAACACTAGACAATATAATATTGCTCTAAATATGCATGTATATGTATGTATACACACACAAAAAACCAGCTAGGGATGTAAAGCAAAAATGTGTCTCTAAGGTCAAGCCTGTATTGGTCCTTGCAACTATCACAGTTAATTCAACAAAGTTTTCCAGAGAAATTTCACTTAAATTGATGAAGTGTACTTTCACACTCATAGCTTTTTCTGCATCTGAGGACATATTTTATTTTACCAACAACAGCATAAGTTTGCTGTGAGTATTTTCTGACACACTGCAGTAATTTTCCACATGAGGAAGTGTTCTTAATTCTAATTAGAACTTCTGTGCTTGAAGTCTCGGCTTGTCTAGAACATGATACATGAAGATGGAAATCAACCACGGTTGAACACTGTGATTTAACTAGTCTTGACTGTGTAAATCATACATATATATATATATAACATTGAAAAAAAGTACTCTGCCCTCAAACCTAGATTCCCCAAAACCCTGTGACACCATTAGTTGATATTTATTAGCTTAGACTTATCATCCTGCTGCCTTTTCTTCATCACCAGTGAAAGGCACAGGATGCTTATTTATGCTAAGAACATGAATACAGTATGAGTAACTGTTTCCCAAATTCCATACAGTAAGCATTCTTATGAAAGCATAATTCTTCCACCTGGTTGAGTATATTGACTAACTCAGAGAGTGACTAGTTCTGAGCCCTTGAACCTTGTCAGAAAAGGGCATATGAAACACTCAAACATCAATCTCCTGAAACTAGTGCTAGAAAATTGGTAGTGATATCTTATGAGTGGAAGGATGTTGAATAGTACTGAGAAAACCTGTATTTGACATAGAATGGACAAATTAGAGACCATACGAGTTTCTCCTCTGCATGTAGTCAATGATTTCTTTTAAAAAAATATGTTTGCAGTCTGTGTTTTTATTTTCGTCTTGAAGCAGCACCACAACCACAGTATGTCCTGATCCCATACATAGGGTACAGTAACATTCAGGTTTGGAAAAATAAATGAATCTTAGTCATTTTCAAGGGTTGATATTAAGACTGATGTTGTTTAATATCCTCGTTGCTGGCCTGCACGATGGGACGAGGTGCAATAAGCTATTCAGACGGTATCAAAGTGGGGGAAGCTGGCAGAGATTATTTAAAGTTGAGCAAAGCCGAATGCAACACCCTTCAAATTCTGGGGACATATTGATTAGCAGCCAGTTTAACAAAAAAGGTTTGAGATGTCCCAGTGGCCAAGCAAAACCTTATTCAGGAGTGTGTCCTGGCAGACATGAGAGATATGAGCTCTACGAGAGAGCATAGCCAGTAGGCCAGAGTCATTCTTCGTCTGGCACTAAGAATGTAGCACCCAAAGCGTCATGCCCATTCTGGTCTCCCCAGTACTCAAGAAATATTAGCATAAAGGAATTAGTCAGTGAAGGGTCTCCAAGGTGTTTAAGGGTCTGGAACACAAGATATTCAAGGAAAGGGAAGGAAAGACTAAGGGATCTGATTTTGTCAGTATGGAAAAGAGAAAATGAACAGAAGCTGATTTGAAACTTTCAGGAGGAAAGTGCAGAAAAGGCAGAGCCAGATTCTTCTTGGAGATGCACTGTAAAGGTATTACAGGCTATGAATAGGAGCTGTGACAAGGCAAATTGTGAATAGATTTTAGGAAAAAAAAATGACGATGTGATTAATCAAAGACAGTAACAAATTGCTAAGAGAGGTCAGAGATTCTATGCTTCACTGTGATCCAAATTTGAAACAAAATATTGATAGGAAGTTGTCCATGCTCTGAGTGGGACTTTGATTCCCAGAAGTCACATTAGCATGCTCCATTATAGGCTTTTGCCTTGTCTTAGATGTTTTGTTTCAAAGAAAATCTTGAGTTTTAATACAATTTTTTTTTTTGCTATTGCAGGGACTTAAACCATTGAACTCATGATAAAATTCTCTTTGTACCTTTAATGTTTTGCACAATGAGAATTAAAGAAACAAACAAACCCTTCTATCCTTGCCTTGTTGCATTGATCTGTTTTTGTGGCTATTCTACTGTAAGTTACAACTCTCTGGCTACAGTTATCTACAAAAATGAGCAGGAAACATTATGGAAGAAGTGTTCTAGAAACACTTTTATCTTACCTTCTTTGTGTTTTCATGGCAGGATAAAAGAGTGAAGAGAGATGCAGTCTCACTGTCTCATTCCCATTTCGAACACTATTTTTCCAGGGGTCCTCTACTTTTATGTTACAACACCTTCATGCTTGACAGGATCTAAACCCAGTTGCATTAAATAAATCTTCCCAATGTTCTTTCTCTTACCTCTGAATTTTTGTATATCAGTGAAAAACTGTGAAAGTGAAAAATACACAATGAAATTATATTCTCTGATGCAGATTTTATTTGATGTGGAAACAAAGCTAAGGGCTCCACTTCTCTAAGTGAATTTAAATAGTTGGTTTTTTTACCTTTACTCTTAATTTATCATTGGGCTAGAAAATGGTTCAGTGCATTGAAATCAGAGGAAGTGACATCTAAAAGTAAAGTCAAACATTAATAGTTTTTTGCTTGTGTATTCATTTGCATTTGGAGAATAATTCCATATATTCTATTTTCAAAAGACACTCATTTTCTTATCAAATCTTGAAATATTAATCCTAACTCCAGAATCTTTAGTGCTATAAGAAAGTTACTGCATGGTTTTGTGGATATTTTTTTTCTGACTTTCGTTTCTTGTTTGCTTGGTTTTGGGTGAGGGCATTTTTTTTGAATCATAGAATGGGTTGGGCTGGAAGGGACAGTAGGGATCATCCAGTTCCAACCACTCTGCTGTGGGCAGGGGCACCTTTCATTAGGCCAGGTTGCTCAAAGCCCCCTCCAACCTGGCCAGAGTTTCATGACGGATACAGGGGTGGTACAGAGACATACCAGGAATTTATGCTCAAGAAGATGGTGAAGAACAGATCACCCCCCTGTGTTTTGAGGAAAAGAGAAGTGCATGCTGTGAACTTATGTGGCATATCAAGACCCTAGTGAAAGCACAATGTAATGGCCTCTGTTATGCTCTGGCCTGAATACTGTTGGTCATAGGCTGTTGTTATAAATCATAGTCAGTACAGAGATGGGCCACCTGCGAGTTCCTCTTTAATCATGGAGTTCTGGAAGCTCTGTGATCTATTTGTGTGGCTTCACATACAATCAGCATTGCATGAATTGACCACAGTCCGGGAATCAATCTTTTATTTTCTATTTCTCCTGCTAGGATTTTCTATCTTGCTGCTTGGTGAAATTGTGAATTTCTACAACTGGAAAAAAGCAACAGGATGCTAATTACCCTTCCTGTCTATTAACCAAAAAAAGTGGAAGAATATAATTTACTTTCATAATTCATACAACTTTTCAAAGCCTTATCAGACCCTAAGCAGGGCTTAACAGTAAAGTTCCTTGCTCCTGTAAAAATTCTCACTTCGATCATTACTTTCTGCCTACCCAAATTTCCTATTCACTTTCAAGTGTATGAGTCACTGTTGAGCTCAGTATGTATTTTAATCTGAGTACTGGTATTCCATCAAAATGTTATCAACAGAACTGCATCCTTCACCTTCTGCCTTATACTTTCTGAGCACTGTTGTTTTGCCCTGGTGAGTAATGTGTAGTAAGGTGGAGGCTGGAGCATAGCTTATGCTCCATTGAACAGTGCTTGTGTTTCACTCCAGAAATGTAAGTTTGTGATCGGTGAAAACAAGAAGTTCTGCAACCTGAAAACATCTAAAAATAGCTAATTGTATTAGAGGGACAGGAACATACCATTTAAATTGGGTATACTTCAAAAAAGCATAAGTGTACAGAGTGCAGAATGGTGTAACAGGAGTATGTCTGGTGGGTTAGCCACCGAAATTTAATTAAAAACTGTTCTGGTAACTCATATGAAAGTGCTTATGACACAAATGCCTGAGTAGATACAAAGTCTGGAAAGACTTTGTTACTAAGCTTTTCATCTTCGTAGGTATTGGGGATTAAAAAATATGCCTTTGAAATAGAATGCTTAGTGCTTTGTACTTTGCTGCAATTCTTAGCAACAGAAAACAAACAAAAAAAAGAAGTTGCACCTGATGTGACTCAGAATACTCGTATGAAAAGAAAATCTACAAAATGAATATGAAACAATGTTTTAATTTTAAATAAAAAGCTGATTCTCATCTCCTTGTTTTTTTTTTTTAATCTTTTCTGATGGACACATAACTGCATCAAAACCAAGCAACCAAAAAAACACCTCAAAATCCAGACAAAAAACACAACAAAGAAAAACAACATCCATTTTAAAGTTTAAGTGGTTTTGAGCTGCATACAGAGATTCTTTTCTGAGCCTTCATATCAGCTTCTTAGTAACCCACAAATTCAGAGTGAATCAAAAGCCTACATATTCCTAAGCTGCTACCATCTCTATCAGTGCATCCTGCATTTCATTCTCTTGGTGTGTTGTGGACACTCATGCAGTCATCTGTCATGTGTGATGCATCAGATACCATGTTCCAGACACGGAGTGCAGAGCTGCTGACACTGGGTAGAATCAGGAGGAATGTAGCATCTCGTGACCTCCCTTTGAGGCTCGGATTGTGTGACATAAAACTCCAGTTGCTTGACCTACCAAACCATTAGTGGCTGAGAGATCATCAGCTGGGAAACTCTGACTTGTGTTCCTGCTTATCTCTTACAGATAGTGTCAATTACTGTGGAACTCATGGGTTGCAGCAGGTCAAGTGCATACGTGAAAGGGAGCAAGAGAACAAGAAAGCACATGGTGCGTCACCTCCACAGAGGTGAATATGCGACAGACAACCAGTCCCTACTCTGGACATGATTACAATACCTTTTTTTTTTTTTTTTTAAACTAGATTCAGACATTTGATACCTGACAACTTCATTATGTCTGCTTTTGGTTTTGGCTTTTCTGTTCCTTTCCAGCTGCTAGTAGACAAGAAACCAGGTTTTCTGTATATATTTTTGTCTTGTAGAAGTTTGTGAAAACAACAGAAGTGAATATGTTACTTTTTTGCTTAAGGCACTGATTAGAAGGGATGGTATCTACGGTTCTGTACATTCTCTTACTCTAGTGACCAAGTGTTCTTAACACACTTGAATGCTTTTCTTCACAATGATACATACTGGTTTTGTAGAGTAGTGGGTTATGTGAGATTCATTCATATTCAGTAGACTTTTTTTTATCTGTTTTAAAGGAGATTTGCAATCCATATTTTTGTCTTGGAAGCCTTATTATTTTTTTCCATAGAAGTCATTCAAGCAGAAAATATGAATCTGTCCTTTCATGCCTGATGAAGAAGTAAAACATAATTAAGATGAGCACACAAAGTATATATACTTTCAGGATTCTATTTATTTATTTATTGAGAAATCTGTTCTAAATAGCTTTTGAATGCATTTGTCTCTATTTTCCACCATTTTTTTTCTCACGAAATAGGTTATATAGAGAACTGTTTAATGCACTCTTCCTCCCTTCCATCCTACCTTGTATATCATTGAGATTTTATACACAAGATAGTGAAAAGACAAGTAGTCAGGCACTGATGTTGATGGATGACAGTGATTTACGACCTGGTTCCACCTCTTCACCCATTTTAACACAGCATTTATTCACATAAGCAATGACTTTTGTATCAGGAAGAAGGTGGACTCTGCCAGAGTCTTCTCTGCTCTCAAAACATGAAGTTCACTCTTTCTGAAAAGCAAAACATCACTAGTCGACTTAATTAGCAGTGGAAAAACAGCTTCATTTAAATCTTTCATTGGGACAAATCTGAAAAGATAGAGGACCAGAAAGAGTTGTCTGATACTTATGACAGCGGCATTAATGTTAGAATTCCTCTTGTTTGGGGTGTTTCTGTTTAACACTCCTTGGGAGCCACGTGTGTGACATGCCCTGATGATCTCCTACATCTAGCAGAAAATTATAAATACCCAAGTTGCTATAATAGTTATGGAAAGAAAAGGGTAAAATTAACCAGAGAAGAACATATACAAGACAATTAATTAAAAAAAAAATTATTTACTCTCTCTTTTAAGATATTGACAAGTACTTGCTTTCTATTATCCCCATGCCTCATGAATATCTAGGAGTAAAATAATATGGAGGTGACGAGCTGTGATGGCTTATATATGAAAGTACACAATTTCATTTAACTCCACGTGTCACACTATGTCAAAATCAGCCCCTATTTGACATTATGTAGTAAGGGGATTGAAAAGAGAACCTGCTCTTGCGTAGATACTCCTTCCCTTCTAAGCAGCCAGTGAGCTTTAAATATCTGGTACCATACCGAGATTCTACATTTATCCTAAGTACTTCAGTGCTCAAAATGGACAGCTTTCCTTAAATCAAAAACTCTGTAGGTATCTCCAAAGATTATTCTTCTCTTTTCTTTCACTTTCCCCATCCTAAATTATATCAACATATATTAAGAAGTTTGGATGCCTAAATTATTTAAAAGTGGTAGATCGATGTCAGTAACAAATCAATTCATTCAAATAATGACACAAGATTATTATTTTCCCACTAGCATAAAAGAAGAAAAAAAAAGTGGAAATTTTAAATGCCTGACTCACCTAACTGAATTAAGAATCAGTCACCTCTTACAATTAGTGTTGGGAAATGGGCACATCTGATGGGATGACATCACCTTTTGGAGTTGGCTGCATCTCCCTTAGCTGTATAGGACACTACTCAAAACCTGGGTGCCTTTAGTTTGGTGTATAAAGTCGGATAAAACTTTCAATTCACTGCAAACTACACAGGGAGAATAGATATTGACTTAGGTTACTTAAAATTGCCTGTTAAGCCCAGCATCTTTCACTATCACTTCTACTGCCCCCAGATTAAACGTGTTTTGATAATAAAAAGAACGGGTTATCCAGAATAAGGGCATTCAGAGCTTTCATTCAAAATATGCTTTTTTTTTTTTTCATATTTGGCCATGGATTGGGGACTTTTTGTGGGTCTAGTCTACCCTAAAAGCTGTTGCAATTCCTCTTTTTTTTTTTTTTCCATTGGCTGTTTTTCTCAGTTTCGTGTTGTTTTCCTTCTTGCAGCATCCTTCCTTTCTTTTCCCTGGGCACCCTTCCCTTCCCTCCTCCAGAGTTACCATAGAAATACACAACCACAAATTTCAGCAGAGAAACTCAGGCTGAAGCAATAAACCAAAATGTCAGGAAGAACTACTTTGCATAAGTCACAAAGCAAATTGTACATTTAGATAATTATTAATTATGTGATATTTTTACAGAATTTTGGGGGAACTGTGGAGATTGTTTTTAATGTTTCGTTTTCAGCTTGTACTCCGCTATTTGCATTAATAGCATTGGCAATAAAGGCACAGATTTGAAGCGTATCAGCTTGGCAAGCCCTTTATTTTCTGCCTACAGTATCCATCTAAACAGCTATGAAAATAAAGCTTGGCACTTTCCAGAACAAGACTACAAACAAAGCTAAATATACTATACACGTTATATATAGAGAGAGATAGATAGATGCATATATATACACACACACACACACATAAGTGTTGGTTACATGTTGGTAATTGTGAATAGGCAGAGCAGAAGAGCTCCTCTTGGATAAGAAGACATCTAGAACTAGCTGCCTGACCTTGGTCTAGATTTTAGGGTATAAAACTAAGTATGGAAAACCAACAAATGAACAAAAATACCCCAAACAAAACCACAAAAATGCCACCACCCTGTAATATATTTCTTTTTTAAAATCCTGTTTACTGCTTGATGTGAGGTCATTACAAACAAAATTATATCATTAGATGAAGTTAGATATATAGATATTTAAACTGTTAATAGCAAAGACATTTACAAATCTAGCCTGATTCTTCATATACTGCATAGTGAACTAACCTCAGTTTATGTAAAATGTATTTCATGCACAACAATACTACAATAACTGTTTGAAGTGGCAATTTTCACCCCTGTAGTTATTGACTGATTGTTCAATTCGAGAGTTCATTCTTCACTTGTTACGGTGTCTCATTGGTCACCAATTGTTTTACTTCTAGATTAGCTGTTTGGAACCACTGAAATAATGGCATTATTTATATGGCCCTTTGAATAGCACTGAATAAAATATCAATATTTTATTAATAAGATATATATATATAAAAATTAATTCTAGGCAGAAAAATGAGACAAATTTTTCTGGTTTTTTTTTTTCTCTCTGATTCAAAATTTTTAACATAAAGAGTCATGTAATTATTTCTACAAAAAAGAAAATACAGTCCTAAAAGAAAGCTTAACTTAAAATTAATTTTGAATGCTTTTACTACAAAGTTTTGGATCGTGAAAATTTTATTAGGTAAGGTTAGATACACTAGAAACAACATCTTGTCTTTTTTGGAGTTCATTAAAAATATAAACATATCCTTTCTTACAATTAATTTGATAAAAAGTTTTGAGTTAGTATTTTCATATTTTAATATAAAGAATCTTGGAAGGAAAAGAAAAAATGGAAGGTGTACATGTTAACAACTGAAATTGGAATAAAATTTAGATTAATTTTGCCCTTCCAAGTTGATAACAAAATAACTACATATGGAATTGGCATAAAGAATAAACTCTTCACATTTTAAATAAAAACTGTCAATTACTTTCACATTGCTTATTTCACTTCTTAACATTAATTTCTCAAAATTTTTTAAAATTAAAAAAAAATGCTGTTTTCTCAAAAAGATTTCCAAAAATGCCGATAAGAAGTTGAAATGTAATTCTTTAAATGTTTCAAAATTTTAAAAGATACCTTGACTTAGGAGACTGAGGATCACTAATGCTGTTCCTAGAAGAAAAATCAGTACAAACAAGTTGGAGTACTTCAATGAAACATCAAAAAACTTACAGAGGTATTTTCTTATAAGTCATCCAATAATTTCGAATGCTTCACTTCAGTTTTCAGTGTGCCTCAAAACTGAAGGACTCAGAAAAAGAAGTCAAAGCACTTTTCAGTTCCGTATTATATAGGAAGTGCTTTCTTTCCTTTTA